>JAYMFX010089775.1:0-13355 GCA_036784945.1 Monocelis spectator | reverse complement strand
GACAATTTGAAAGCCTTCTTATACTGCGTGTTAATTCAACTGGATGCTGAATCAGACATAGAGATTACTGCACAAACTATATTATATAAAAAACGCTAAGCTGGCGTTTGTGCAGTGATTTCTATGTCTGATTTCAGCATCCAGTTGAATTAACACGCAGTATAAGAAGGCTTTCTAATTGTTATTCTTTTGTAGAGACCGCTGGGCGAATGGTTAGAACGCTTGACCACTAATCCAGGGGTCGAGAGTTCGAATCCCGGTTAATTACTCTCCTGAATGAAATATTGTATAGCGCTGTATAGAGATTACAATATTATCTTGACTTTGAGTCACTCTAGCAGTGTGAAGTGGTTAGTTCAACTCTACTGTTAGTAGTATGATACTGCTTCAAGCTGAAAATTCTTAAGAATTATATTATTAAATTATATTCGATTCACTTTTTTCTAACTATTAAACATATAATCAATCAATCAATTTTGTAAAATTTCTTATACCTATTAGGGTATTCATAGTACAGGAAATTATTTCCATTTTCTTAATCTTATTTATGTGCGCTGTGAAATATTATGAGTTTTTTCCAATTTATATTAATATTGTAGGTATGTATATGTACAACGTCGTCACGAGATCAAATTTTTAGTAATTTTTATGCATGTATTCTGTACAATTCACTATATACCTACTTTCCCCGATTTAAAATGTTTATATTATATTCATCTTTTCAAAATCAGATTTTGATATACATATGATACAATGCGTTTCATGGGGTTGATAATTTCGATAAAAATCATTGATGATCGAATAAATAGATAAAAGCAAAATGTGATTTTTTACATGTAAATTATATAAATGTTGATATCACGCATATTAAGGCTTTATACTATTTATTAACTCCTTCCTCCTGTAAACCAACACCTACGAGGATCTAGAAATCGCAACCATAACAGGCAGACACCGACACTAAACGCAATCAACCAGAAGAATTTCTTACACCGCCTCCTTCATGACATTCATTAACTCTTAACTTGCTTTGTTGATACTATAACTGATATTCCCTATACCCATCTGTAAACATTTTGCGTGTGACAATTTGTTAATAAAGCTATTTTATTATTATTATTATGCAATGCCTATAATTCAATGATATGATCGATGCATAGAAAATTATGCTTCCATCGTTCGTGATTTTATAATCAAACCGATGCATCCATATTAATTTTTAGCTACAGATTTTCTCTCTTACTGACTAAAAATTATAGCTTTCTAATAATTTCAAAGGAAACAGATTTTATGAAACAAGCACGCACACAACAGGTGTTTTCTATTAATGATGAAGAAAAAATGATATATCATTGGAACAAATAGTTTGTAATTAAAAATGTAAGATATCCATAAAACTCTAAATGTACCTATATCGTATACACGGGATAGGATTGGGCTATGAAATTCAAGAAAGAAACTCTTAAAAAAGGTGTACAAATGAGAATATTTTCAAATGATGGATACTCTTATACAGAAATTGATATTTTTCACATTGGATTACAAGAAGTATCCCATTGTTTTCACCCTGTTTCTTGGTGTTCCGGGTAATCTTCTCAGCTTACTATTTTTTAGTATGAATGGAAAAATACAAAGATTTGCAAGGTATCTTTTCTTAATCATTTCGATAATGGATTTATTGTTTATTATGTCAAAGGTTGTACTGGAGTTTGAGGTTACTTTTTTCTGGTTTTCTTATCTAGAAAATTTCATGACTATTGAAATTCCTATTCGGGGAAGACTTAATATTCTTATCGTCTGCAATTTAACCAATCCTTTATCTCAGTTTTTTAGGATGAGTTCTCTCCTTTTCTTACTTCCTGTTACATTACAAAGATGGTACAGTGTCATCAGGCCGATGAGAGTCAGTCAAGTCTGCAATAAGAAAGTGAAATCAATCATGGTGGCTGTAGTTGTAATATTTTGTTTGTTCATGCTGATATTTTCCTTATTTACCAATTGTATGAAGGATTATTTCTTCATGGCGGGTTTTTGGGTAAGTTTTGATTATTGAAATTATTAAGTAATACACATCTCTCTTAAAACAAGTAACTGTCATGCTAAAAACAACCTCAAATGCTCAAGTGGTTGTACTCCCTATAGATTTCAGTAATTTAGTGTTGATCAACTCTTGGAAAACTTCAGCCTAACTATACCCCTGGCTAATCATAAACGCACTGTACTAAATTCCAATGAGAAAATATCAAGCTAGCTCTATGGTAGGTAACAAATCAAGGCCAGGTCTAATCGAAAGTGAAAACACAAACACAACAACACAAATGAAGAACATCCTATAACATTACCACAAATTAGCACTAAGTTCCCGAAAATTTTAACCAAACTCAAAGTTATAATATAGTATACGCACAGCACTGCACCAAAAGATAATAGATACCTAATATGTTCAAATATTAAAAGCACATATGGAATTTATAACGCCGATAACCTCAACAATGCCTTCAAGCACATTCTATCAAAAATCCAATTGCCTCCCAAGCAATTGGTTGGGGACATTTAAAATTGTTGAAAAGCAACAAAAAACACCGTCTTGCGAACTCCATCAAAAAAGTAAAAGGTCAAGGAGCCAATCATAATGAATTCTATGTCCAGACCAGCACTTGCAAAGCTGATAAAATTTAAGCTGATTTTTGTGATTGCGGCCTTGTCCAGTAAAAATCAACATTATTCTAAGTATCCCATACTTAACATTTTAATTATTCTAGGCAGATATCAGTGGCCTGTTCACTGCATACTCATTTCTGAATGCCGCTGCCCAAATCTTCTGTTGCATCATCCTAGTTACAACCAGCATCTGGATGTCACTAAAGTTGTCAAACAGAAACTTCGCCACAGCAACAGAAACGATTCGAAAATCTTTGAGGACCACTCGAATTCTGGTTTTGTCTTCAATTGTTCTCATAATCACCTCCGTGCCTTACTATCTCTCTGATTTCGGGACAGAATTGGTTGGTTTGATCAATATAATCACTCCGACTCAACTAGTGGCCAATATGCACAGTCATATTGTCAAATTTCGAGATTTATTTGAAATCATCGCCTATCTGAATCATTCTTTGAATTGGGTGTTTTATTTATTCTGCTTGGGCGAATATAGAAAGTTCGTGTATGAACTATTTCTATGTAAGCGAATTTTCCTTAATAGATAAAACTGTGATTTATTTCCTTCTTCAAACATTTTATTTTATAATGTGCACGCTATATATTCTTTTAATATTTATCTGTATAGTGTCTGGATTATTGATAAAGCGATTAAAGTTTTGTTAATTCTGATAGATGTAATATATAGGAGATCGTATGACCTTTCTGATTCACAGAATATAGTTTTAAACTGTATTTTTTTAATTTATGACAATGGTCAGTCAACCTATTATTAATAATTTTAGAATATCTTATAATTAATTACAATAATTTGCTTATGTTATATTTTTTGTTCTGTGTTTTATCTAGTTTATTATTACTATATTCTAATTTTCCTGTTACTAACTTTGGGTCATATATAATAAAACATATTATTTATCATTTTCAACAACTTTTTAATACTCAAAATACAGAATTTATAATTATTAAAAATACTGAAAATAAAACTCCACTTTTGAAACCGTCTGTATTTCTAAAGTACATCATAGGTATATAAAATATACAATTTCTATAACATAGGTTCTAATACTCTTATTATAATTAACCTTTAACCAAAACAATTTGCATATACATAACATATAAATTAACATGGAAATAAACAAAACTGGCCATGACTGTTGCATAGACTTCTCAATGTATAGCTATAAATGTTTAACTCATATAAGCATATATATATATGTACAATAATATAGTTTAAAACGTGAACTATGAAATTGACTATACAATTTTTAGTTCGACTCGAACATGGCCAAAGTTCAACAAGACTTCTTTCCACATCATTGATGAAACTCAGTGAGGAGAGGTCTATCGAATTGTGATTGGTAGTTGAAGACACGGCCAATGAGGCAGTCGCATACTTATTAGGTGGGTTGCAGAGAGAGAGAGAGACGGCTCACAATTTGTATGACTCATGATCAATATGGAATGTGGAAAATGTTGGAATTTAAAATTTTCCGTCGTCTCAAGATATGAAGTATAGGACATATTCTAGAGGTCCTCTTTGATTTAGAATAATAAGGACGACGGCTTTTAATTTGTGAGAAGATGATTAATATGATGAATTTCATTAAGCATTTATTCGCTTGACTTAATCGGACTACCAAAAAATCTATTATGCCATTTAAAAGTGGAATTTAAATAGAAACAAACCTGTTCTGTGTGAATGTACATGAAATAAATACGTATGAGTTAATTATACTATTAAACATTGCTCCATACTAATATAGTCACTTGAAAGACGAATTAATGTCAATTTAAAACGCATTTGACAAAATGTGGTAGTGATGTGATATTAGGGAGTGTGTTGATGTCTAAATATCACGAAACAGCAAACGATTTTACCGATGCAAACTACTACAACAACATATTGAAAATTAAAAGATATCCTACTACATTGAATGAACAAATGAAATGTTAAATCGATGTTTTTAAAAACATCAATACAAAAATAAAGTTTTGATTAAAAATCGATATTAACAAAAATGAAAGAAATATTCAACTCACACCTAGATTTAATATAAAGAATTACCAATTATTCTATTCTCAATTCGATGAACAGACTATTTATTAAGTGGACAGAAACTGAAATACCCAAGTGTGTATGAATGAAGATGGATGGCCAGTTCTATCAATTGCTCTTGCAGCACGTGTTCTTATTGGACTTGCCGGTGACACACCATGTGCTCATGGGCAAGGACTGCAATCGTTTAGCTAACTGTCTCAATCCAATCACTCCAAAGAGGCCAATGACAGTACAGACACCGGTTTCCAGATAATAACCATCGAAATGAGTTATACAAGTTCCACCAGCTTTGGTACACGCCTGAAATAACCAGGTGTTAAGAAAAATACACTTATCTATGTCTATACCTAATAGTAAGTTATTAATTGTTATACAACCCCGCGGTAAAATTAGAGGTTTCTACCTGGTAATGTTAAGCTATTTTACAGCTGTAATAAACTGGTGATCAAAACATCAAACATCGACACTATCCTATACTTAGAAAAAACATTTTTTAAAAACTCACTTGGAAAATCCAAATATCTAAAACAGGGCACTTGGAAAATCCAAACATTTAAAAAGAGCACTTCGGAAAATCCAAATTTCTAAAAAGGGCACTTGGAAAATCCAAACATTTAAACCACTTACTTCAAGCAGTGTTTTTGAATTGCAAGAGCTACCATTCAATTTACCAGATGAACAACTTTTAGAACTCAGAGGATCGACTAAGTATAACAGTAATGTACCCGGTAAAGTTCCAGCTAAAATGAACAAACAATACACTTTATGTACATATTAGTGGCATACTTATTGTATTTACAGGTAGAGAGATCACTCACTAACTCGCACTATGATAAGAAATCAGCATTAGATGCATATCAGCCAATTAAATCTTAATATTCTCCTATTCTAATTGAAAGTATTGTGGTAGGTAAGTGTAGCGACTCTGCACCCATTCTCTATTGGATATAGAGCAGTGTGGTACACAATCAGAAATACGGATGAGTAAGGACTTACCGAGATTGCTGCAAGTGTTCAGGAGAGTCATGTAGGTACCTCCGATTACCGGGTCACTGATCTTAGCGTGGAATGCCATTTGAGTAACAAACATGGTGTAAGCGAACATCTGAACATAGAAAATAAATCCGCACTTGTGATTGGTTTAAATCGTGGATAGGTGGATAAATAGCTAAATCTTGGATATTCTCAAGACATTTCATTCCTCGAGAGGCCTTGAAATACTCTAATATGTAAATTCTGAGTGTCTACTCACCTGATGAATGACATAAACGCAGAACAACACACCATAATAGTAAAGAGAATAGGAGCCATCCGCCAGTTTGTAGTTAGGAGTGGTGTAGACACAGTAGGCGAAGATGAGGCCCATCAACACACTGAAATACAAACACCAACTCATTGTACATCAATCTCTATAGGTCATATAGCCTATCTACTACTTGTTAGAATTCTTCAATAGGTGGAAAACACACACAAGACTTTTTACTTACCGGGGTAGAGCAGCATTGAAATACAGAGATAGAGGTCTGGGTCCAGTGGCGTGTTTACTGATCAACAAGGGGAGAATGGTCTGTACAGGCACAAGAGCGACTCCCAGGATAGCCAGGCGCTCCTTAGATACCCCTTTCTCTATCAGTTTCAGGCCTGAGATACTGTCAGCTGCACTGAATCCAAACTGAAACAAATACACATCGAGAAGTGAAAACAATTCTTCAAAACTGAACTCGATGTACCTCCTAATATCCAGTTTTGCTAGTTATTAAGGAGATTCCTATTTTATCTTTGCTTCAAGCATTCGAAAAACGAGCACGTTTAGAAAATATTTAAGTGTGTAATATAGAGCTTATGAGTATCATAATATTATGGTCACAAGTTTACTTACTTTGAGAGTGAATAGGATGATCACATACTGAATGATTGGCCGCTGACGAGCGATCTTCACTAAATATTTGTAAGTATCGAGCAGGCCTAGATCTAATTCTCCAGATTCCTGGTTTTCTATAATCGTATTTCAATAACATTAAACAATATTAACACATAGTCAATCAGTGATTCTATTTTGTATCTCTATGAGGATACTGATTGGTTACTGATAGCTACAGATAAGGAATAAAGTCAATATGATCAGCCGTGCAGTTAGGAAATATCAATGTCACACTGTGGTGGAAGAAAAGCAAACCACAAACAATAATAAACATTAAAATCATATTGATAAAATAAAACAGAACAGAACTAGAATGTGGGTCAAAATTCTATACTTAAGTTATTCATTGGAAAACAGTACTACTCAGCTAGTCAGCAATGATTATATTATCGATAGAGCTATGTATGTATATAATACTACACTAAACTACACTAGACAATAATAAACATATACCTGCAATACCCACATGAACTACAAAACATGAAGTAGGGAACAGGTAAGGAAAGAAAATAATAACATCAACTAACGATAAAAACCTCTCCCGTTTATGCATTCATATGGAATGAACTGCTGAACAATATATTGATAAGTATGGCCAACCACAGCTTAGACACAAGCCCATGCAATTGATTGCGATTGGTTATTAGTAAGTTAAGGCCATATAGGATGGTATTTTGATAGGATTAGACACTTTCTAATTGAAACTAATTTGATACGAACTGGTCTAATCTAATTGGCCCGGTTTGAAGTACATAGCTCATCAATGTCTCATCAGCCAATCAGAACAGGGTAGCTGTGGTTGGCCATACTCTTTAACTGAGCTCATCATACGCATGTCTGCAGTCTGAATAGAAACGGCAATTCAATCACCACAGCTAAATGAATAATTGAATGTTTATAACAAAACACCCTGGTCAAACATTCCGGGTATAAAAATATTTCAGAAAAAAGTTCAGTATCCAGCATGCATTATGATCATATTTTTGTGTGTAGGTAATTAACTATAATCGATATACCGTCTTGATAGGATTCCACTGGCGAAATCGAGATGGTTTGTCTTTGACGAGCTAACACATCTACTGAGAGTGATACAGTGATATAGAAATTCGGGTCAAATTAAAATCACTAAATTACAGCATGCAAGCTAAAAATCTGATTCTACTATTGTGGTAATTCTAATTCATATCTCTAACCTGTTTGCCTATCACCAACAACGATTTCATTTATCAGAAAACTGTCTCTGTCCGCAGCTTCCCCTTCATCATCATCGGGGGATTCATCACCCACAGCACTCGCCATGTTGCCTCGTCTTTCCAACTGGGAGGGTGAAGCATCCAGAGAGGATAGACTCGTCTTATCAGCGGGATGATCATTGACTGAATCATCAATGGATAATTCTTCCAGTTGATAAGTTTCTGATTTCTCAGATTTGAACAACATCACCAAAGTGGTCGAAATTATGAACACGATGCCCCAAAATACTAAAAAGCCTTTAAAATAATATAAAACGATGTAAAATATTTCTGAAAGGTTTTCCGATTTCCTTTTCTTTCTATTTCTCCATTTCCTACCAGAAAATGTGACCAGACCGTAGGGTTTAGGACTGGACCGCAGCCATGTATTGCAGAACTCTGCCGATTCCAGGGCCAGGAAGAAGATAAATGCGATGAAATAGCCGACAGTTTGACCAACCGTGTTACAGGTAGATGCCCAGCCCACATTCGCTCTAAAAATCAACATTTAAATGGCAATATTATGCACCGGCATTATATACTCGTCGTCTGGGATTGTCCACCTCATGTGCAGTATCTCCTCACCTAGAGAGCATAGTTAGTGCCCATCCATCCACTACCACATCCTGACTGGCAGCAAGGAATGTCAGAGTAAAAAACGCGGCGGTCATTTTGTAAATCTCTAAGCCGAGCTTATTTGAAGAGTCAGCCGTAGCAGCGCTGGAGTTCATACCAGTGGCTGGAGGCATCACTACCTGCTGATTGGTCGAATTCAAGTTGAGTGCCTGCTCCCCCAGCCAATCACTGACTCTGGTGGAGGTGAGTAGCATGGTGATACCGATCAAATACTGAAGGGGGATTAGCCACGATTTCCGCCTACCAAAACGATTTACAGTGCAGCTGTCGATGATGGGTGCCCATAACAATTTCAGCGAAAACGGCCAAAATGCCAGACTGAAAGTAGCCTGGACGTTGTAGCCGGCTTCACGAGATTGCAAAATATAGGGCACCGCTCCACTAAGACCAAGAGGAATACCCTAAAACAAAGAATTTACTCAAATGACGTTCAAGGCCCATTTCCCGCATTACCACTTATGTATAACTCAAATGCAATACAAATGATTAGCTTATTACATTTAAATCACATGTCTTAAATTATTTGCCTTGAATCTGGTGAGTATGATAAGTGGCTCTTATCATATAAGTTGATAACAAGTAGCTCACACACACGTAACTTGTTGAAATATGTTTTTAGACCATTCATCAGTTTAGAAAATTGATCTCTTTTTAGCAAACAATTAATAACAAAAACGTTAGTCCAACGTTTTTTCGTGCTTTTTAAATTAAAAAATAATAATCGCAAGTTTTAATGAAAGGGTTCTTACTTGTAGAATGTACAGGAATGTCAATAACAGGATACTCTGAACATCACTGGTACTAAAACCGCATTTTAAACGATCAAGGAAGCTAAGTTTTTTCCTTCTATTGGATGTTGGTGTTATTTCGACTCTTACTGGGTCATCATTATCATCAGCAATCATTTTCTTCCTTCTACTGCGAGTGACTACAGTCATATGAACTGAAAGTAAAAAAATAAACTTGAAATGAGTAAAAGGTACATTAAGGAAAATTTAAAAAATATGTTTTGGTTAATAATAGAAAGAATGAAAAGAAAAGCTTGCAAAATAATGTAGTTGCTTTTATTTTTCTTCACAAACTGATCGCATTAAAGCTTATTAATATGCTTGGTATAAACAATATATTACAACATGCCAGTTTCTGATACGTAATAATGGTTAAAAAATATGGTGATTCATGATTTGTTTTTGACTGATGAAAGGATTCATTATTGTAAGTATGTAAAATGAAATAGATAAGAAAATCCATGAATATAATGATCATCTGTTTGCTGTTTGCTAATCATAAACTTAAAGCAGGTGTTTTAGAAAAGAAGATTTTGTGCAAATTGTTTATCTCAGAGATCAATTTTTAGGGTCCCATGGAATCCAAGATAAGGTATACAGTAAAACCTGCTTTAGCGACCACCTCTGTATAGCGACCACTTGCTCATAACAACCACTCTGTAGTATCCCCAACAATATTTACATTTAAACCACCCTGTGTATAGCGACCTGCACCTGTCCAACGCGACCGCGGCCACTTAATTTTGGTCCCAAGTTAATATTTAACCTGTACATAAAGACCACACTAGGTAAGTATTGCATTGTACACTTAAGCGAGCAAATAGATTGCGTCAACCATTTAATGAGTCCATTGTTCACCAGAAATATGATGTGCAAAGACAGTCGAGCAGTGTGTACCTACCTAGCTTTCTATTTAGATTAATAGCAGTTCCGCCAAGTTTGTTTGTGGCAGTCTCAAAGCGCCATTATGTTGAGGATTAAATAGGTAAGTACATAAGAACAATGACGTGCGAAATTCATCCAAACCGAGCCAAGTTGTCGCCGAGATAAGTGGTTCCATTGTTCTCCCAGGCAGAGAATTGCATCACACTTCCCCGAACCAAGACTGTCGAGCAGTCATTGGCTACTGGGCCAGATAACAGATACGTATACGTAAATTGTTATAAGGTAACAATACATCAGGATATAAATAAGACAATTTGAAATTGTTACATCATGAATAGCAAGAATGTCTCAAAAAGCGTTAACTTTAGAGGAGAAAGGGACATACATATTTACATATGCCAGAAATGGAACCTGTTTATAGCAACCACCTGCCCATAGCGACTGCTTTTATGTGATCCCTTGGGTGGTCGCTATGGACAGGTTTTACTGTACTATACAATGAAATTTTTCCATATAATTACATAGAAACAAAATTGAATGATATATCAATTGTTAATGTCTGAGATTTCTCCTTCAGAAAAATTATTGGGATGTTTGTTATTCTACTTCTAGGAATAGTAACAAACTACACTGTAGGCCTAAATAAATACAACTAAGTGTGGTATGACAGTGAGAAGTTTAGACCTGCCATATAAAAATTAGTGGAATCTGGGAAATATCACTGAGATGGGTGCTGTAATCAGTACATTATTATCAAATTTTCAAATTTACTGACTAAGCAATAAAAATCAATGTTACTGATGAAGGGTTAAAATAATGATTAATCTTTTAAAAACATTTTGAATTTTATTTTAACAAATTGCAAACAGTTAGGAGGAATTCTTGCCACAAAAGGGTAAAAATGGGAAATTTTATACTACTACACTACTGGAAATTAGGGAGGTTTTATGTGGCAACCAAAAAGAAGACTGGGAGATTTCTGAAAAATTGCCAATTTCCAGGTTTCCTGGAAATGAAGGAGTTATGACAGGTCTGCAAGTTATGCTAGGATTTATATGAATTATAGAGCTCTGCCTAATTTTATATTTAGTTATTTAATAGTCAGCTAGATATGACCAAAATGTTATGAATAAATTATGATATCTAGTCCACATTTCATTTTATATCAATTTATCTGAATATATCCGGAGTGTAACTGTCCCTAAATAAAGTTATTTTGGCTCATATTGGTGTGTAACAAACTTTATAATTAGAAATCTTAAGGCATTCATGAGCCTATATTAGAATCATAAAATGTATTCCGAATTAATATTAGGCAGCATTTACCTTAATTTAATGCCCTAATGATAATTTTGATTGGAGTACATCTGGAGTGAGTGTAAACTCAGAAAAATGAAGCTAGGTCTAGGGGCCTAGATATTAGTGTAGAGTATTGGAGAGAAAGGTTATGAGGTAGGATTGCATTGTTGAAAATGAATAGATTACTTATATGAATATTCATATAGATTTAGAATGGTTGACAGTTATCCAAATCATAACCCTGTACTATTTGGACATTTAGCTACATGAAATTGTTTTTGGTGTAAAAATGTAATTATTTGGTAATTTAAATAAACCAAATATTTACCTAAAAGTAATATAAAGCTGAAACCCTGAGTTGAAGAATCTTATTGTCTGATTTCACCAGGTAACTGGGAAGGTAGCATAGCATAACCAATAATAATGATTAAGAATAAAATATTTTTCTGAATTAAAGTGAAATGTAAACTATCCTAAATAGTTAAACTTTCAGTGTAAAAGATTATTTAGTATCATATTTCATAGAGATTATGAAAATTAATTATGTTATTAAATCTAGCTATAATGCAAAATAATAATACATCACGTCAAAATCAGTAATAAACTGTATAAATTAACTATAGATGACGTCAACTTAAATTATTCAAAACTATTCTGAAAATTATTTTAATTAATATTAACAAGGTAAGTAAGTTTTTATATATTTTTTTACACTTTATATTTAGAACAAAAAATATACATAGAAATTTACAACTTGTTAAGATACGCAATAAAAACACGCGATTAGAGCTTTAACTAAAAATATCAAGTTAAGACAGCTACATAGTAAACCGCCCAATAGCATCAATGAAATTTCTTTTAAAATTATGATATCAACAAAAATGATATTTTAACAAATCTGTACTACTTCTAAATGATTAGGAACGAGTCAATATGAAAATGTACTGTACGAGTCAGTTTAGGTTTTCTATTTTTTATGTGTATGTATGATTCCAAATTAGATGTTATGTTTAATTAAAATCATCATTTTTCAAGAGTACGTAACACACAGCATCAACATGAATTTTGTCATACCGCCATTTTATCTTAACATAAAATGTAAACATTAGATTTAACAGAAATGTCTTTTTTTATAGAAGCACTTATTTAGAAACTTAAAAATTATTGTTATAACTATAAAACAGTTCAATTTGTATGTAAAAGTATACATGCAATATATAGATAGATAGATCAATTTTTTCTTAGCAAGTCAAGCCCATGAAACCTAACTATCGCAACAACATTACTACCTACCTATAACCAGAATATATTATCAGAAATTTAGAATAGAAAATCTGTTTTTAATATGAAAAATAGAATCTATCTAAATCAAAAATTTAAAAGTCAATACTTTTCGCACAGAACAAATATATTTTAAAAACAATTTGAAAAAAGTGACCAATTAAGAAAAATCCTCATTCAAAATCTAGAATAAAATTAAGGAAACAAAGATTAAGAAACACAAAACTGATGCAAAATACTTCTTCAAAGTGTAAATGGATTAGAAACCATGATGATATTGACTCTAGGTTTTTAAGCAACTAAATATTGCCTTTATAGAATTAATATGATGGCATGAATTTCAAATTAACTAAACTTGAATACGTGGAATCAATACGTCTGCCAACCAAATCCAACGGGAAATCATTGCACGGGAAGCGTTTTACCAAGAAAACTTTTAACATCATTCATTTCCTACAATGATTAAAACAATAGAACTAATGGTTGGACTGTAAAATACAAACACTACATAGTAATAATACCAAGAGAGTTCACTCTCTAAAATACAGAAACGCATATCGCTGGTTTAGTCCCACCAACGCGCACAATTTCCT
>JAYMFX010089553.1:0-13363 GCA_036784945.1 Monocelis spectator | reverse complement strand
AAAGGAAAGTGGCATCCAGCACAATGTGAATCTAAACAATTGTCAAAACGTTATCCTAAATTTATAAATTATTGTGTTAATAGTTACAAGTTTTATAATTAAATTAATTAAAATAACTTTTTTCCTTTCTATAAATAGCGAGAACGATTAAATTCATATAAGTTTCTCCATGAACGGAAAAGTGGTGCATGTATGGAAAAAGTACTGTCTATGTATGAAAAAATGAAGTTTTCCATACATGCATAGAAAAAAATCATTAATTTTAACTATTAAAATTTGTGCGAATGTACGGAAAAGTAAACTTTACAGGCATGCATAGAAATAAATAAATTGATAAAATATAAACAAATTTGACAAAGAAAGCCAAAAAATAAGTTAGTGTATATATGTATGTATTTCCAAAACTTAAAGTGATTAACAATAAAATAAAAGATTTATGAAAACATCATTCCTATATATAACAATTAACCTCAGCATTTAAATGTCATTATTGTTGAAGAATTTTAAAAATAACTCCTAAATCAATTAAATGTCATATATATAGCGCTCAATATCATCAACATTTTTAGTGTTCACTTCATAGAAATAGAAATATTTAAAGAAAGGTTTAGATCATGGAAGAAAATAATAAAAAAATAGCTTTCTAAAAGATTTAAATTTATTTTAGAATTTTATAGATAAAATGTCACTGAGTTATTAGATAAGATAAGATAAGATAAGATAAGCTTTCTTTTAAAATTGACAGACGCAATAATAATAAGGTACAGTATGTATAGTATGTAAATAAAGTATAAACACGAGAAAGAGAGAGAGGGTTATGTCATAGGTTGGTGAATAGCATGCGTACCAAGAAGTTTTTTTGGTTGTATAAGCGTTAAGTGTTGGGATCTGGTATGTTTGACCGATATATTATATACATAAACAACATCATTCCAAGAGACCACAATCTCTATCATCGCAGAAAGGATCAACTATAGTGACTCAAATCATTCTCTTTACCACCTCAATCCCACCATACTCTTCCGCGATCCAGAACTTTCAGACAACCGTTGATATCAAGTGATTACCGACTAAAGATCTTTCATTCCTTTCCTTTCCCCACTTTCCTTGGTGAACACTAAAGAGGACTCTTCCAATAATAACTAAATTGTTTCTGTTTCCTATAGTTATTATATTGCATTTTACTCATATGCGATTCATCTAAATTTACGTCTTGTAATGTTTTATAATAGGTATATATAGTAAACACAAAATTGACATATATGCTATTTTTGTCCTGATCATTCGGCTTGCATAAGTACGCATATAGCTATCATTCGGTGGTTTAATTGTCAAATATCGCTATTTTAACTTTTGAGAATCATAGTGTATTTAGAGGAATTATAATTATAATTATTTGACAGTCATATATGACATAACATTATAATGTTATGTCGTCTTTTGCATAATTTAGCTTTTTAGCTTAAATAAAATAATTTATAATAGTGCAAATTATCCATACACAATTTACATCTAGAAATATTTATAGCTGTGTCATTATTGGTTCATTTAGTCGCACATACGTATTATGTTAGACTTTGACCACGAAATATTTTCAGATGTTGTACAGACGCGTGGTACTTTTATTTGAAAAAAATAATCATTGTTGTTATTTTGACTGCCAGACACAAATATAGGCATGTAATAAAAAGTTATTCTCATTTAAATCGACATTTCAATATGGATATATATCTTGCTATAGATTTATTTAATTCTGTGTGGTCAGTTGAAACTGCCTACGCTTTTCGTAAAATATTTACGTTGCAAAAAAGATGTATTACCTATGCGTTTTTTGCAATAATCAATTAATAGAAAAATTAGAACAACTTGTTATTCATTCACTAAAAAAGTCGAACCATATATAGATATACGAGCATGAAATCAAAATAAATTCTCTCTAGCAGTAAATCTTTTTTATGAAAGAGACCAAAAACGTACGTACCTAAGAAATATTATATATTTAATAATACAAATATTTGTTATTAAGAAATGTTTGGAAAGACACCAATAATGGAGCAGAGATTTATAGTTTTTTTTATCTCAATGTAAAACAATTTTTGGCTTTGACGATTAGACCCTAAAATTATTGAAGTTTTTTCATTGAGTAGACAATATCTGTAGTGTATACGCATAATTATATATTATAAATAAAGAAATAGGTTAGTAGAAATCGAGCATAGAAATAAATACAATAAGTTACCGAGAAAATTACGAAATGAAACGAAGAGAAAAATAGACTTTGGAACAAGTTCAGTAATATAATAATAAATTAAGCCAAAGATCTGAACAATTCCTATCATGAAGGCCGAAGTCCGAAAAATAGAATTATAATTATAAAAAGGTATGCTATATATAATGAAAGGATTGTCTACTAGAAAATACAAACACTATCCAGAGCAAGTAGACTTGAGTTAGATAAAGAGAAGAGAGAAGAGGATTGTCTACTATATAGAAAATATGTACAAACACTATACACAACAACTATACCACGAAATACGGTTTATATATAAACCGTACATTATAGTGTTTCCAACCAAACCTGTCTTTATATCCGTCGGTGAATTATTATTAAATATATATGGGTGAAACGGTCCTGCCTTTATAGCTCCCTAGCTACACGCATAGATATTGCATACCGAGAAAATAGTGGTCGCCAATTGTGATAAAGCGATGCTGTAAATAATTAAGGCTTGTGTGCAAGTTTCTATTGGAAGTCACAATTCACGGAGAACAGTCAGAAAGACTTGAAAATTAAAATATCGAATGCCGAAATTTTAGCAAATACATTTTCTTCTGATATAACGAACAAGCGGTGCTGCAAAACTGAATTGTCACCGTCAAGGGACCAGAGCTTAGTCCAAGAGTCTCCGGGCACAAACCAGAACATTCATAATGCTTGATAATCTTTCCCTGTTCCCTTCATCTCCCTGTTTTCAAGTTAAACACTTGAAACTCAACAAGAAATCTTCCATATAACTTTTCTCGAATGGTGATCCAAGCTTGTAAAAAATACATTGTAGGATAAAATAATTTAATATACCTATCTTACCTGAATTTATATTTTTCACATAAAACATTTGTATATAATAGCTACATATCTACCAAAGTCGCCATTATGTACGTGTATCTGCAACATCTATGTGATCAGTACATGATTTGTTAAAATATCTCTTTTCCTATTAAAAAATAGGGTACCGATGTAAATTAAAAGTGTCTTGAATTCACACCCTGGGTCCATAAAACTATATATATTATATACACATATACTAAAATAAACTGTTTCTCTATCAAGATCAAATATCACTGCAGACCCTCTGATTCGTATATTTGAACCGTAATAGTTCAAATAGGTATGCAAAACATATGAGTAAAAAATTTGACCGTCAGACAACACTTTCATTAATTTAGTAAATATATTTACTACAAATACAAATATTTACTACAAAGACAACACTACAAATATGTATACATATTTGTTTACTTTTTTACCCTTTTACTACGAACTAAAATTTGTTTTACTGTTTCACAATAATTCTATTAATATTTTTAAAAACAAAATGACTTTACAGAATGCGATTCTTGATACAGTTGACGACTTAAAGTATCTATTTCATATCATATTAAGCTTAATAATTCATTTTTACATTATTTTGTATAGAAACTCCACCTCTAAATGTAGAATTCATTGATTGAATATGTTTTAATTTTATCTCCAAATAATTTGCAGTGCCTTTATTTTGGTATTTTTTTCTTTGTCACTTAATTTTTGGCTTTCTTTAGACAATTTTTAGATTTAAAAATAGCTTATTAACATTAGTAAGTGTAGAAATCGTGAAAATTAATTATAATTTCAAAATTAAGCACAATTTGCAGGAATCTGAGTATTTAAGCTAAGTCAGGCCTCTGCCTAGATTATAGAAAAGCAAATTCCTGGACCCCTGACCTATTTAGTAGGCATAAAATAATGAAACTATTTCTAAAAAAGACTCTTATATTAATTCTTAAATTCAAATTATCTTATTAGCCTCTGAAAACATTTTGAATATGTTAAATTTTCAATACTTTACTCACAAAACTTTCTTAAATTATGCTCTATTATTCTTCCAAAGAAAATATGGATTGAAGCTAATGGCCTGTTAACCAAATTAACATGTCTATATCTGACTTTAGAATCTAAGGTCATATAGTATATATACAATCTTAAGCTTAGATTATAATCATTCATATAGCAGAAGAAGGCTACACTACAAATTAAAAATATCAACCCATATTGACAAATAGGTCCATCAAGTTATAGACAGAAATACTCAAATCTGATTGGTTGATTGCATAATTATACGTCTAACTATGACATATTTATATTATTAATATTTACAAATGCTACCTCAATACAATTTAGGCTTTAGATCAAAATAATACATACAATAAGGTAAATAAATAAAGATAATTTGATCAATTAGGGACTCCTATTTTTTTACATGATTAACTCAACAATAACAACTAAGTATTATAATATATCTATTGAAATGACTAAATTTTGACATAAGTCAATAAAAATGCTACTAGTAGCAATTGTTAAAAAATATTTAGTTTGCAACAATTTTTCTGTTTCTAAAATGCTTTATTTTATAAAAAAAGAATTCATTTTGATATCTTTTATTGTTCATAAGTAGATTAAAAATTCACAATTTAGTGCATGGTTACATAATTATAAAAATATTTTTAGACTGTTTTATTTTTAATGATGACTATTAACATACATTTCAAATAAGTCTCAATTCTGTTTTACCTTATTTATTTTAGATTAGATGATGTTGACAAAGACATTGTGAATGAGAATGTTTCTTTTAAATCGTACATATCATTATTAGTAAAGATTACAAAAGAACTTGCATCTTTTTACTCTTTGGAAGAAACTACAGTTCATGCTATACAAGATGAATCAGAAATGAAAACATTTTGGACTGAATTGAGTGGCTTTCTACGAGAATTTGGTAATATTTGCATATATTTAATTTTTCAAATTATTTACAAGTTCCATAAAAAATTCCTTTTTTACTTTACTTTACCATTACTTTAAAGGATGTGATTATTCTTGCCTCATGGATGGTTCATTAGAAGAAAGATTTGGTACTTTTAAGAATAGATTAGTTTTAATATGTAAGTTTTATTTTAATTGCTAAAAATTATTATATGTTGAAAAAATAATTATATAAACCTCTAGCAGTTCCTTTTCATATTCATATTCACAATCAGTATATGTATGAAATCTATATTCCATAACTGTTATTAATTACCTACATTGCAAAATAGTTTTCTTATGTCAATTCGAAATTGTTCTTAGACTTCCTACTCTCAGAACTGCAAACTGTGCGTTTGCTAAGTACTTCCTCAAGTCGATCTCTTGCTCCTCTGACAGCTGCTGGACAAAGTACCGAGTCCAGTTCAACTAAAAAGACAGCCATCATAAATGAATCGGATGTTGCTGCTCATTTAAAAAAAGCCTGTCAGGCTCTCGCAATTGGCAGACCCCCAGGCAATGTGACTAGTGAACGGCTGTTTAATAATCTGGGAGCAAAGGTTCGTGTTTACTTTATTTCATTTTATTTTTTGGGAATTCAAAATAACAGCAAATTATCGATCTGTAATTTTTATGCGAATTTTTATTTTTCAAGACTAAAGCTGCCATTGAATCCGCTCCACCCAATCATATTAGCGAGGCAGTGTTAAAACCAACAGTTCAACTGAGTGCTAATCATTGGAGTCTCATCGAAAAACTAATTCACAATCTCAACTCAGAATATCAAACAAGGCGACAGACATTGCTCAAAAGATTTGATTGTACTGTACAAAGTTTTAAATGGTCTGATAAAGGAAAGGTACTCTTATACAAAACGTTTTTTTAATCTTTTACGTTAAAAGGGTGTTCACTATATTTTTACATTGAACTGTTGGCTATCTATTTAGGTGAAGAGTGATGCAATCATGACTGTATTTCGACCAATCAGACAGTCTATTCCAGAATCCATATCAATAGGTATTCCTCATCTTTTAGCCGCTCGAATAGATCCACTGCTGATCTTGCACAAGACCAGCAGTGGTACCGCTAGAGAAGCCACGAAATGTGTTCTCAACAAGGTGATTATTGTCTAATTGGTCAACTAATATTTTTTTAAATCTAATAAGTTAGTTATCAGATATTAGTTTGTTATTAGTTTCTCCCTTTTGATTTGAATTAATTTCCTTAATGATGATGCTTTGTGGTTTATGTGTGATGCATTCTATCTTATATTGTATTTTAGATAAAAATGGGTACTGTACCAGATCGTGGTGGTCGGGCGTGGGAATTGGATCCGCCCCCTCCAGAAATGCCTGCATTTCAAAAGCGAGACAACTCTGCACCTCAGCGTGGTGGCGGAGGAGGAGATCGTGGAGGTCGTCGGGGAGGAAGACCTCACTGTAAGTCAAATTTATTGCACAAAATAATTGGTGCAGAGACTGCAATTAACTTTAGTGATACAAATCAATTGCTTGTATTGTATAATTTCCCTATTGCTTGTTCATAGCTGTTATTATTCTATTGTGTGGGTGGCGTATGCCTTCCGTGTGTCCACTAGCCATATTCTCGAACTTTCCATAGCATTCTCAACATTCTATAGTAGTATGTAAACCCCCAGCCTAGCAATGTAGCTATCCATAATTCAAATCAATACTGTGTCTTATACTGTCTCCTTGCTATACCTAGCTACTGTGTTGATACTGACATTATCATTCATATAACCCTTTGTGTTGTGTTTTTCCCAAACAAATTTCTATCGTCAAGACTGTGTTTGTCCCTGATACACTGCAACAATAATGGGTAGATCATCTTTATGAATTACTACGCCATATTTTGTGTTTTTCTTTCTCCCTTTGTTATTGTGGTAAAACTTTGAATTCACATCTTTGATGATAAATGCGTTGTCATTTTCAGTCAGCTAGTGGAAGTTTTCCGTAAGATCTTTATTTGGTCCACTCATTCCACTTCAGGAATGCGGGGCCTCGTCGGCTAAACGTGGTCGTTTAAATATTGTCTTTTGCCCAATTCTGTCATCTGCATATTTCATTGTTTTGGGATTTATAGTCTTGAGATCTCATGCAAGCACTGTCAAAACCAAAAGGTCCGAGTGTTGATTCTTGAATAACGCCCGTGTTGGTTATTTTTATGCTTGAAGTTTGGCCTTTGAATTTTGTTTTTTGTTGGTGCTCCTTAAAAAAATAGATCTCATAGTGCATGCCTAGGTGATAAACAATTGAAAATATAGTAAATTTCATTCATAAGAGAGTATAATTTCTATTTGAGTATTTTCATTAGTTTCCTTTGTATGAAACACTTAACGCAACATGAAGTAGAATATGGTATATCTTCTCTATTAATTCTTTTTTAATTCAGCTGGTCGAGGGGATTACAATGGCCACCAGTCATTCAATCAGAATCGAGAAGGTGCTTCATTTTATCAGGATCAAAACGACAAGAATGGATTTCAATTTGATGGAAATCAGCATTATTCAGGAGGAGTATGTTTCTTTTATAAAACCAAACCAAGATTCTAGAGCTCCATATTTGATCTTATTGATCTTCAGCAATTATGAAATTCTTCTGTTTTTTTCCGTTGTTGCTCGTTTTTTGGCTCTTCTGATTTCTCCCAGTACAATAGCTTTTTTCTTTGAATGAATGATCCGAATAAAGTTGAAAAATTGTGATGAGAGTTAACTTAAGTCAGCTTATGCATAGATACAAACTAAATTATTGATAAAAATAAAATGGTTATACCTACTGTCTTTTAGAGTGGTTTTGTGTTTCAAGAGTATAGCAATTCAAATCGTGGCGGTGGGGGGCGAAGAGGTCGAGGTGGTGGAGGAAGAGGCCGATATTAATAAGAGTTTATTGCTGCTATAGCATTCGCGTTGTTATTTGAGAAGATGCCTATGTTATTGGGTCATTATTATCAATCCAGAATTCTTTCATTATGAATTATTTCAACGCTACATACATAATTGTAGTTTATTAATTATTTTTGTTTTTACTTGGAAGGAGGAAAAAAATAATTACAAATTGATCTTTTGCATACTTATATGTAGTTAAAGCATTTATTTAAAATTAATGAAACTGGCTGTTGTTCTCTTTTAAATGTTCGTTTTTTAATTTGATTTGTAATTTATGCTTAAATCAACTTGACTTTTCCCTTTTTATTGTGGAATGTTTTTCTATCTAAATATCTATCTTATTTTATTTTTACAATTTAACATTTTATATACGTACGTATTGCGCAGTTGACATTTATGTAGACATTAATGGTATTGGTATATATATACGTTCTCATTTAATCTGTATAAATGATGAAAGTCTATACAAAAGCTCCAGTAGACCACTCACTGGGACTAGTACTGAAACCTAAAAAAATTATTAGCTTTTCCTTGACTTACTATGAAGTTATAGAAAAAAATCACACGGCCTTCTAAACAATTGGAAGAGACTTAAAACTTTGAAAATAAGAGAAAAAATTAGGTTGTAAAATACGGGATGATAGTAAAAAGAGCTGGCGGGTTAAAATTACTGCCAAATTAGCTGGTCCTGAAGCATTTCCCATAAATAATGCTTATACTATCAACCTCCGATGAGGTGATGGGCTTCAAGGAAACCGGTCACATTATTGCCTATGTTCAATGTGGTACAACTAGAAATTGCGGACTTAAGAATGGCATTAGGTGAATATCCATTCCGCCGTTAGTTGTGATTGGTGAGGTCGATTCGTCCACGGGTAATATATTCCCTTACTCTGACAACAAGCTGTTCAGTTTAGCCCATCTCTGATTGGATGATGCATACAGTAGAATACGTATTGTTTAATTCTTTGCATGCTATGTAAATATGTGACCTCGGATAAAGACAAATTTCGTAGGTCCCTTGACCAATGGAATTAAAGATTCACATAAATTTCATTTTAATACGTTTTTTAATATAAATTAAAAAAAGAATATAGATCAACATGTTGGTGAAACAACAATGCTGTAAAATAGGTAAATGTTTTCCTATTATCAAATTTTGGACTGATTTAGTCCACTGAATGTCCACATGACGGAAACATTTTTTTAGTAATTAAATTAAAAAGGGAACAATTCTTATAGTGTATTAACATTTTATTTTTAAAGTTTTCGCATGCTTTGAAAATCTCTCCTTTTTGTCGGCTTTGTCGTATAAAGTGGAAGTTCTTATCTTAAAAATCTTTGATGTAAGCTCATAATTACTACAGATTTTATTAATTATTTAATATATATAATAAACTAAAAATGGCTAAAGATAATTATTGAATTGTTGAATTTCAAAATTGATTTATAAGAGTCTTGAAACACGTTTTATAACTTTAATTTTAATATTTAGAAATATTAAGGATAATAATTTAAAAAAATAGTACAATCTTTCATAATTAATAGAAAATTCAAATAGTAAATGGTTTGAAAATTGGTTTCTCAAATTAAAAAAGTGGTAACATAATTAATTCTCATGTGATTGAGGTCAAAAAATGTAAAACAAGACAAAAATACACATTTCTTTCTTCTTATTTTACTAATAATTTTATGTTTTAATGGTTTATTATCCAAATGATAATACTATATATATATTACCATTTATTTATAACAATTAATTTTAGTGAATATGTTATAATGCATAGAGAAACTTAAAAAATTCTATTTAACAAACATAACCATTTTTGTACCATTTTGACTTGACCTGTTGTTATGACATAAAAGCCATTATAGTACTTTATAGTTATTCAATAAATTTAAGAATTAGGGTATTCATATTAGGATAATATGCAGCTAGCTAAAAGTTTTATATAATAATAAAATTACTCAGTATTTTTATATCAGATTGTATGCATATAACAATATATATAAGATAAATTAAGAATCAGTTTTATAAATAAGACTGACTTTTCTTTAAATGGATGTGGATCAAACTGTAATTAACTCCTTATTTCATTATCATGTTTAAGATCATTGTTTTTTAAAGGAACCTCTAGCATAAAAAATAACTAACATGATACCTGACGGTATAGGTAATCCTGTTATAACATACACTCAAGGGATCAATATATATATGTATATATATATATATTATAACTAATAACCCAAAACTTTAAGCCAAAATATTGAGATTGTAATATTTTTGTCGATACCATGGTACATATATTTATATATTATAATAATGTATATTAACTACCTACTCTTAAACCCTCAGTTACATAAGGGGACTTTCCTGATAAGCTGTTATAGCTTTTAAAGTCCCTGGGGATTAACTCTTATCTCAATACATAATACTTTTGCACCCATTGTAAATGTTTTTTATTCCCCAAATAAAGTTTATTATTATTATATGTAGCTGTATAGAGATTACAAAAGTATTATACACTATCTTAATATAAACCATGGTATGTGTTATATCCAGTGTAGATAATGGGAATATACATTTTTTTAATAAGTTATTTAGAGGCTTAAAATAGATAAGGAAGGAAGAAATCATATTTAGTAAGCATTTTTAAACAGTGATCTATAGATCAATTATGATCCTAGTTAGATTAATGTGTGTATCATGAAATCTGTTTATTAAAAGAAACTGAGCCAATGTGATTACAAATATCTTGGATGAAATAGCCATGATATCATCAATAAAACCAAAAACTATTTGATAAGAAAAGGATAATATGATAAATAAATAGGCTGAAATATCAGACTGATATTTGTGGTTCATCCATTAAAGAAGCAAACATAGACTGTATGATTTTGATAAGTAAATAGAAGATTGCAATGAATAATAAGAGGAAGGATAGAATGTACAAGAATGAGATGCAGATGAAATATATGGAAGCTTTGATATCATATTATACTCATTACTGCTTCTTCAGAACTTTGATATGTCCAGAAAGGACATTGAGAAGAAATTTATAGAAATTAGGTAACTTTAAAGATAATTGTTTGCTTTGTTTTATGATTAAGAATAAACTTATTTCAGAAAAAGTTTCTGCATAACATCGTTTTTCATATTGATAATCAGTCTATGCATTGGAAACATTTTCTTTGGAAGCATATTCGACTTCATCTCTTTTAGTTCGTCTTAAAGTTTTACAAATTCTAGTGCTTTCAGCTTTCACTGGATCTTTATTTTTATAAAATCTTGGTTGTAAGTCTCCAATTTAAAAGTTCCATATATAGATTGTGGATAGTTGGATTTGGATGTTTCTTCAATTATTCTAATAATTCACTAATTCCAAGTCAAATTGAGTGTTTATCTAGAGACAGAGAGTGAAATAATAGACAATGCTGCTATAGTAAGTGCATGTAATTACAATGTCATTTCACAAATAAACAAATACCTACCTACACACATTATATAATTACCTGCGTTTGATTTTCAACTTTTGATTAACTTAAAGTCTATAAGGTCAACTTTCTTACTATAGTTAATCTTATTATGTACATATACCTACCTACCTAGATTAGGTATTTGTTATCTGAATTTTATCAATGCACAAATTAATAATTTTTGTTATGTAATTTCAGTGTTTATGTATTATTCCATGCACTATACTCTATTTCCAGAAATCAGACGTAGTTCTAATTTTTCTGATCTGACAAAAGATCAAAATGGGACCAAATTTGGTTCGAATATTTAATGGCACGAGAAAGTCTGTGGATCGAGTATTTTATGCATACAGAGAGTTGACTTTGGTACGAACCTACTTTGTATCGCGGATTCAATTGGCCAGTAAGAATTGTAATTAATTCGTATCAATTCCAGTCTGATACGAAATTGAAGTGTTCATCTCTAACTCGCACCATCTTTAAGCTCAATACACTAGAATAGTGGTGACGTCACTACTGGATCCAAACATGCATTTGTTGCTATAGTTACAGTCTATTTATATATCAGCAGTGACTCAAAGAAAGCGTTTAATTGGTTTAGAGATAGAGAATTTCTCATTGAGAGATTCTCATATCATGAGAGCCAATCAAATTATTTATCCTGACGTCACACTATTTCAGCGTAGGTATAGCGCGATTAGTTTTATTTTTTACAGCTCTAGGTTCGTTCCAAAGCCACTTCGTACTATCGCTGCTACAATCTATATGCATAAAATCTTCGATCCATTCCACTGCTGGGATAAACACTTAGCCTCTTTATAGGTAAGCTGAGTAGAATACCAATACTCATTTGGCTAGGTGTTTGAGTTGAGTTGAAATTAACATGCCGTTAAATAGACTCTCAGTAGAAGAGGTAACTGCCATGATAGCGTCAATGTATTTGATTGTGTGGCTAAACTTTCCTCGCTATATATCAGATTGATATTATGCTAATAGATAAATATGCGCGAATAATAACATTGACCCTAACAGATTTGTTGTAATCAGCATTTAAGAAAAAACAAAACAAAAACAACGCAACAAGAACGATATGCAGAGCCATGACAGAGCTATCTTTACTATCTTTGATTATTCCGCTCTTTGTGTGGAGTGGATGGAGTCCGCATATTATGCATCAGTGATAGATTAGCAGCGGTAATTAATGTTTTCACAGTTTCTGACTGTTTGCATACTTTGTGGAATCAATAGAGCGCCGACTATGTCTGTCTGTCTGTCTGTGTCTGTGTGTCGGTATCATCACATAGTTGGTCTATCTATAGCTGCGTGAGGAGTGAGTGTTGTAAAACTGTAAATTTAAGTGACTATGTAAGCCCATAGAGAGAGTGATTATACATAGCCATACATCTATCTCCCCTCCTCATATTAATGTAATTTTATTATGTTGATGACCGGTTCGGTTGGTTGTATACGACTCTGAATCAGTTTAACTGTTTGTAGTATAGGCATTAATACATACGTATTACTAATATACATAGGTAAAATAAGACTTCTTTTTATTAACTGACTCGCGCTGCAGATACTCAGTCTGGGAGGTGTAAAAATGATTTTGATTTATTAAATTTATTGATAATCTGTTACTGTTTGGAGTTATTCAGGCGTATACACGCCGTCTGAACGATTTAGTATAGAGAATGCAACAACATTCTATATTGATCTACAATACTGTGATTTATTGTGTTTTAAAATTCAATGCTTCTATTCTTTATTTTAAACGTAATAGAGATTCTTTAATGATTTAAATACAGCTTGCAAATGCATATTATATATATGCAGGGTGTCTCAAAATATACGCATAATTTATTATTTGTTTAAACGTTTTAATTATTAATATATTCAATTTGACGTCAAATTAACCTTGACC
>JAYMFX010089442.1:0-13363 GCA_036784945.1 Monocelis spectator | reverse complement strand
TTTCATTCCCGAGAGTACAGCCGAGATTCGAATTACACTATCTTAAAATACAATGTTTATGCTATTTTCAAGTACCTATACCTAAAAGCTTTTAATTATTAAATTATTAATTATATTATTAAATAAATTGTTTAATCCGATTCTATATAGCGGACGACCTTGAAGAAAATCGGATAAATCAATTAACCAGAGACATTAGGTACTATAATATATTTGTTTAAATATATATATTATAGTAGTCCCTGCAATTAGCGTATTAACAAATAACAATATTAATATATATAGTTAGTAGTTTGTTTAAATATGTCTCTCAATCTATAGGTATACGGCCCTAAAAAGCGAGAGCCATAGAGAAACAACATAGCACATTCCTGGGAGCTCAGAATAAGTATAAAGTACTATCGTGCCTACTATGCCAAGATTATTTTTTTAAATTATAGAATCTACTCATTGGTTAATAAATATCAAAATTCGAAACAATAGCGCTATATACACCGTAAAAAACTTTACTACCATACTCATATTATTGAGCTTTATTTATTATTACATGAAGAGAGAAGAGAAAATATCAATTTAATTCATTAATAGAGTCATATTCTATTCAATTTTAAGTGAAATACGAAACCATATTTAAGCAAATTTGACTACATATATATATTATTATAATTATAAATAGATTTTACTTCATACAATATGAATAGATAGGAAGTAAAGGAAAAAATGGGCCAGTAATGCAATTTTGCTTTATATTTTGAATACTCCCTGAAAGAAATTTCATATGTAAATATCATTTCAAGGAATTTCATTACTAAGAGTGCTTCTACTTATTAAAAGTAAAGCACTCACATGACCCAAGTGAAAAACTTTCTGTTAACTGTACAATCGAAGGTTTTTATTTAAAAGTTTGTTTCAATTGTTATTATTGATTACAAAAATGGCCGAATAAACTCTAAATTTCGCGCTTATATAATTTGTATCATCTGTATAGTAAATCATCGTAGTAATTTTTAATCATCCTCTCCACTTGTTCATTTAATTTTAATCAAATAGTTTCATTATTCAGAATCTCTCAACTAACTTTTTTCCTAGGTATATCTTTGTCTTGCCTCTTAATCACCTTTAAAATAATAGTTAATATTCTTTTAAAATGGTAACTAATAGAGGTAAAGAAGTTGTAGTTAAAAGTCCTGCTGGATCCAATGATGCTATATTTCATTGGCATGATGATGGATATATGGTGAGTAATTTGTAAAGGTTTTAATACTTTTTTTAAGAAAATAAATGTTTTAGCTATTCAATCACCAATTCTTTTGATAAAGTATTGACTATTGTGTACATATAACTTACTATATATTTATGACTGACATTTAGCCATACTCTACTTTTATATGCAAATAATATATGTTTGTATTCAAATCAGCAAAATACTTTGATACAAAATTCTCAGCAAATTGATACTCAGCAAACTATATTGATAATTTTTTTTAACTAATTGCTTGTTTCTATTCTATATAGTCAATATACAAATTAGGTTTCAAACTTTATGCTTCAGAGATAAAATTAGGACCAAAATTAGAAAACAAATTGTGTTCTGTTAGATAAACCCTAACATCATCATCCTGATATTAAACTTAAGTCTACTAATTATAACTAACTGAAATAACAAAAAAATGTTTATTGTAATATTAACCATGATTTTTTAATGCTGTTATATATGTTGGAACATAGTTACCCATCAGATCAGTTGACAACTGGTATAATAATAATATTGATTTATCAACCCTTGTACTAGACCGGTTGTTGGTAACTCGTCTCCAACATATATGCTTACTAAAGGATTTTATACTCATTATTTGCCAAATAGATACTACTAGTTAAAATAAAGTTATATAACTTGATACCAAATAATAACTTAGTAGTTTCAACACTTTAAATAACCAATCAGAATATCAAATTTCAATAAAAATGTACAACTTTTATAAATGCATGGTCAAATAATGTCTTATGAGGCTAATTATAGGTCTGTGTTTAGTAATACAATGAACCATGCCATTGATATACATCTCAACATATATTACAATTATGTGTTACTATATTATGGTTTTTGAAAATAGTTGGATGATACACTTTGTTTTTTCCCTCTCTGTCTTGAACAAAACTTTACTGCAAATGATTCTATCATAAAGATATATGAGATTCTCATAAGCTTACAGGAGATAAAAAAGGCTGTGGAATAAAACCCAAGACATACTTGAAATATACTTGTATATGTAATTTGAATACACATTAAAATATAAAATATCTATTATTTTTTACTTTTGAAATTGATCCATGTAAAGACAGTTTGAAGCCATTCTCCTAGTTTACAAATAAATCATAAGGCTTACTCATTCTATATGTTATCTGTTTTATGTATACTTCATTAAATATTTTATAAGATTTTGTTCAAAGTAGATACCTAGTTAAATTAAATAATTGAGCTGTTTTATTGTCTTAGAATGATACAGATTTTGATGAAAACATGGAGATTGTGGATTCTATAAAATGGATTGTGAGTGATGTCCATGAATTATTGACAGATAGTGAAATGGTGAAATTATTCCGTATGGTAGATTCTAACAAGTGAGTTAACTTGTTTTCTTCCAAAGAAAATTATTGATGAATTAATTTCAACTTGTAAACATTCTATTTTTCTCATCTTTTTATATTTCTGTGCTTTGTCTAACTGTCTTTTTATATTTATGTTTTAGTTTTGAAAGTGTAAACCACCTTGTTAAAGTTTACAATAATAAAATTGATAAAGTTCGTGCACAAGTAAGCATATTATAATATAAATGATATATATCAAAGTGATGTTGTTTAGTTGATGTACTAATATTAATTATTTCATTATAGTGGATATCCAAAAATATGACTCCTGGCTTTATGCTGCGCCGTGCTAGTCGGACCCATTTAAAGCATATCATTCAACAATGTTATAACCGAGCTGTTGGTGATGCAGTAAAGTTGAATCAATATTTACCATTTTCTCCTGAAGTTTATGGTGAAACCAGCTATGAACTAATCTATCAGATGATACAATCTGTAAGGATAACTGCTGACGATTCCTTTATTGATTTAGGAAGTGGTGAGTAGCTGATAAATTATTAATAAATGTCTTTCGCTAGGTATCCTTTATTGTGTTAGAATATTTATTAAAACGCTTATATTCTAAAACCACTATCACTTGCTCTTAATAGTAATAATGCACAACAAAGGCTTTAATCGGTTTCTTATTCATGTAGATGTATGATAACATTGGTTTGGGCTTTGTTTTGATGGGATTCTTATATTCTTGGTATTAAGGTGTCGGGCAGGTTGTTCTGCAAGTCGCCGCATCTACTCGGGTGAAAAGCTGTATTGGCATTGAAAAAGCCGACTACCCGGCCGAGTGTGGCCACGCTCTTGAAAGGGAATTCAGGTTTTGGATGAACTTTTATGGAAAACCATATCAACCCTTTTCTGTGAGATTTTTTCCTTGCTTTGTTTATTTAATACGCTGAAATAGTGTGACGTCAGGATAGATAATCTGATTAGCTCTCAGGATATGAGAAACTTCCTATCTCTAAACCAATAAGGCGCCCTCTTTCAGTCGTTGCTCTGAGGTTGCTCCAGTAGTGACGTCACTTCTATTCTAGCGTATAATGAATAATTTTATTGACAATGCCACTCTCAGAAAGCTGTTGCTTTAATGCTCTGTTAAAATTAGAAATTGTCCTCTGCTCGTCGAAAGTTTAAATAGGCTGATTTGAATCCATTTTAATGGCAGGTCTTGATTCAACTGTTTAGATGAATTCGGCAAACCAAAAGCGTTGCCTTAAAGTTGGTAAGTTGTGTAGAATTTCAATCCTACATAAAATGAAAATTAATTAAAACACCAAACTTCCCTGCCTTTTTTAATCCTTTTTAATTCTCATCCTATGATAATCCTTATAATAAGGTGCACCCTATCTTTGTCACACTAAATTTACAATGAGTGCAACACAAGTCTTGAATAGTTTATTCTACCAGTGACAGTTACAAATTTATTAAAATTAAAGCACTCATTCTTAAACAATCTCAATACTCTCAATATGTTAAGTTAAGGTCAGTTGGTGTTTTGTTATGTACAATATTCGTATTGTAATTCACTATAAAGCAATGCAAACTTCTCACTCACATGAAGTTTGTAATACATACAGAACAAGCTACCATTCATTCCATTCAGTGCGTTTTACCTCCGTGTTTTTGTGTATGCTTTCATTGTAATTTCGGTTGCTTTATAAGATTAATACTGACTGCATAGCAACGAAATATTACAACAGCCTTAGCAACAATTCATAACTTCGCATCAACGCTTATTTACACAAGCAAACGTTGATGAAAATTTATTATTTAAAGAATAATGATTGGATAATTTCCCTAATTCGAAGCTCATGCTAAAAGTTGCGCTTACTCATTTATTTTTAGCTGATGAAGGATGATTTTCTTGAAGATAATAATCGTGATCAAATTACCAGTGCCACAGTAATATTCGCTAATAATTTTGCGTTCGGACCGACAGTTGATCATCAGTTAAAGCTCAGATTCGCTAACTTAAAGGAAGGAGCTCGCGTTATATCGTCCAAATCTTTCTGTCCGTTAAATTTCCGTATAACGGATCGAAATCTCAGCGGTAAACTTTTTATATTCATCTCGACATTATTAATATGTTTACATTAAGATATGATATGATATGATCTTATTACAAAAACATAATTTAGTCGATGCAATATTTTTTGTTTTGAATTTTCAGATATTGGATCTATCATGTCTGTTCGGTCTCTCAGTCCATTGAAAGGGGCGGTATCGTGGACAGATAAACCATTCAGTTATTTTGTGCATACAATCGATCGATCGTCGGTAGGTTGATTTTGGTATTATAAATATTAAGTACAAGGACTCCTTTTGTGATTGGGTGATTTCTAAATTATAGCAAAATGTTTTTTGTATCATCTTTTAGTTAGAAGATTACTTCGCCAAGCTCAAGAATCCTCAAGGAAAGGTTTGTACTTCTATCATACCCTTTAATATCCTATATCCCTTTAATACATTGAGGACATTAATATATGCTGGACAAATTTAAGGTCGTTTATTTAATTAGAAATTTTTAATTTCCCTCCTATCCAATCATAATCCAGCGGTATAAAGCCTCTGGATTATTCTTCCAAACATCATCACATGATACAAAACAATTACTCAACTGTTTATCAGGGAAATTCAAAATTTCTGTTCTTTGACTTTAATCTTTGTCCTATAATATTACTATTATGCATTGATTTCCATATTTTGATTTTGTTTTGTTTTATCATGTCATGTTTTAGCTCATAACTGATAGTCTTATTAGAAAAGATCGTAAAGGCAAAGTAATCGAGAAGGTATCGATATTTGATCATTTCTAACATATCAACAGGCGGCGCTATAAATGTTTGCTTGCTATTAATTTGATTATAATAATGTTTTAAATTATTACTTTGATAAGTTAATCCTTTCCCGTATAAAAAAAGTTCCTGATTCGACGTTATTCTTCCAGTAGATGATTAAATGTCATCTCTACTTTTCCTTTCTGGTTTCACTGTATGAGAATGGTCTTATCTTGGATGGTTGTAACAATTCTTTTCTGTTTTTTCTAAAAACAATGCTCTTAATCTTCTTACCTTGATCTCCGTTCCAACATCGTCTACTTCCCTTATATCAATCAGCATGAGTTATTTATTTATACGACAAATTTGGTGTTATTTCTAAAAAATAATAATTGACGATTCTATCATTTTGCTTTAAATTAATTATTGCGCGATATTATCATATAAACAGAGATATTATGCCGCCAAATTGTAGCGGATCTCAATATCAATATATATATATAGTCATCCATGTAAAGCATTCATTAATCAAAGCGCTGACTACTTTACTAAACCTGTATTGTCTAATCTATTGTTATCGTTTTTGAAGCCTTCATCAAAATGAGATTGGCAGTTAAGAATTTGTGTTCACTTTTATTGATTTATTTTTCTGTTTTTCGACTATTGAAATAGATTCTTACATATTTACATATAATGCTATTTGGCTGTTGTCATAGATTTATTAAATCATTTTAAAGGGATAGTCAGATAGCATTTGTGGATTTCCAAGCTTTTCTGAAATCCGATTTGTACAAAATGTTTGAATATGTACATAAAAATTCTCTGCTAGGAGACGATAGAAGACTTCGATGACACCCAATAAATAAATAGAAAGAATAGACTTTGATGATGAGTAAAAGAGAATTTTACTGCTTAATTAGAATAGCTTTGAAATGCATAACTCAATACCAACCGCTGGATAATTGATGCATAACTATATGCAGTTTAGCTGACCATTCATTGTCGGCGTATATCTTTGCTGTTAGCCGAGGGCATGACCCTGCAGTACAATGATAGAAAATTATATTGATCGTGATATTTCAACGGTAGATACGCTTCATCAGATCATTTCAGCTCTTCATGCGAGTAGATATTATAGCCTCTCTTTACATCATTCATCTAACAGGATGGGGCACCAATAAAGTCACGTGCGAGATCAAATAATAAAGGCGACCGCGAAGGCTCCTCCAGTGAATTCGACTCTGCGGAGGAAGATCCAGAAAGTAGTGTGGATCGAGGCACCGATGATTCCTGCTCCAACAGCAATTGCGATATCATCTCCTTGAGGCAGCAATTAATTCTCTCAACAAAGACTGGTCGATTGGCTCGCCCAAATGCACCCTCCCTTTCGTCTAATCGGCACCCATTACCCACTGGTAGAAGAGTGGCCACTACAATGAATGATAAGACCAACAGATTAAAGAGGAATGGTGAGTTTAGTTGAACCCTAGGTTCTTTTCATTAAAATCTCATAAATGTACTTTGTATGGAATCAGTATATCTTTACTCAACATGAAGATAAAACACATTCAGCTTCTCGGGGTTCCTCTCTCCTGTAAGCCCTAACTCTGATTGTCTGTGGTGGTCCCTTAAGATCAGCGGTAGCGATGAAAGAACATCATTTTATGTCTCTGTCCGCTGCAATAACACATCCCTGTATTGACCGAGAGAAGCCAATGAGGTTCATAATCGATATGCTAAATCTGATTGGTGGGTTGTTTAGGGGGGTATTCATCAACTCAACGAGCGACCTCGTCCGCTAGACTTCTCCCAAGTTATCGAGGAACTTTATTTAATGAATTTCACTGTGGTTCAATATGTGTTGATGATAATTTAGACGCTGCTGACTGTATCATTGGTCGACATGGTCGTGGTATGGCTGCTAAAAATCGGCGCAACAAACTGCTGCAAGAGCACGAAGGTCTTCAGATGCTGCATGCCAGCACCGTGTGCAGTGTGGAGTCCAGCAGCCGCGAGAAGATGAGCGACCACGACTCCACTCTCTACAATAGTCCGGCAATGCTCCACTTCGCCAATAAATATCAGCCCCGGGAGTTGCATGGTGTCGAAGAGGCCAATAAAAGTGTAGTCACAGACACTGATCATCGACTATTCCATCAGAATGATGTCGTACCACTTGCTCTCAGACAATATTTAGGTAATCGATCTGTTTTCTTCTCATAGAGTTCTATACTACTTACCTAGCTACCGGATTAATTGTTTAATAGTCTTTAAAGTTGACTGTTATTTTTGATCATTTTCAAGAGTTATACACATACCAGGTCCACTGCTATTTGGGCAGAGATTATTAATGTTCATCGGAATGTTATTGTACTTGATGGACCAATTCCTTTTTATTGAGAAAATCGATATTTAAAGAGAATTCTTTTTTTTAAATTTTAGAGTTAATAAAGCAATCCTTCATGACACATTTTGCTCGGATGCGGTCCACAGACTATCGCACTAAACTGGAAGAAGACATTGCTGTTCAGAAAACAAAAAATGACCAGTTGAAGACTTGTATCGTTAAAATCGAAGAGTCAATAGCGAGTCAACATAAGGAAGGCAAAACATTGCTAAATTCTTTCTTAAATAAGGTAAGGAAGAAGTCATCTCCTATCTCATTGTATCGTACGATCATCTGAACTTATTATTATTATATTCTCTGTTGTCGAGCAGCATGTAATTATTTAATGTTTGTTTTTATCAGACGGTGAAGGTAAGTCTCTAAATCATTTTCCAGACGAGGCCTGGCTGAAAATTGCACGTCCAATATGATTTTTTTTAAACAAAATATATAAATATACACACTCCAAATTTACTAAACCATTCCTCTAATTTACTTCATGCTATAAAGATGATTGCTATTCACTCTTCATAAAGCTGGCTGACTTTATGGTTAACTATTATAATTCCAATGTTGGTGCATCATTGTTTTTTTCTTGATTTATGAATTCTCTCTTTTATTGGAAACTGATCTCTCCCGACTGCAGCTAGTCTGTCTGTCTGTCTGTTTGTTTGTTAACTTCAGTGTGAGGCTTGAGCTATAAATACTAATGTACGATGGTAAATTTATCAGTTATCAGTGAAATGCTTGATTCTTAGCTGATTAAATAAATAATTTTGTTTAAATCCATATCTTTGGCTGATACTTAATGATTAAAACGCATGTAAATTCATTTTTTACGTTGATTTATCGAAAACAATATATATCATCAACCGATATTTGTTCTTATTAGTAAAAGATCATTTTAACAACAAATATTTTGTCTCATATTGTTGATTGTAATTCCAGTAATGTTGATTTGAAATTCCCGAGGTTTAAAATATGCAAGCTAATAATTAATTATATCAATTGTAGGGTATTGATATCTTGGTATAATGTAGTTATATTTGTGAGCAATAATTTCATATTTCGTTGTGTCCTGAATAAATATTTGTTCAAAGTTTCTGAATATTTGTCATTTCTCCAGCACCTACAGTACCTGATTACAGTTTCTTATCCTGTCGTCGGTAGGTAATTTGTTTGCACTATTACACTGGCGTTGATTTTTGTTGTTTTCTTATTTCTAGGTTGGTATAAATGTTGACACCCCGTTGCAGTTTTTTGGTGAAGCTCGTAAACTAATAAAAAATAACCACTTACTTGAACTGAAAATAGAAAATATTAAAAAACAGATAACTAATTTACAATCAGAAAATGATAAATTGAATGGCGAATTTGTAAAGCTCAGACAAAAACTGCCGCAGCCAATTTCTAATCCAACCAAGTCTCTCGCCCAAGTATCGGCGGAAGAGCAACACCGTCTACTCGCTGAGCATGTTCAGAAGTTGAAAAATCTCGAGGAGTTGCAGCAGTTTGTTCAGTTGAAAAATGGATCGTTAACTGTATCTGCAAGTCCGGTTCAGAAGAAGTTGCTCAATGGCAATGTGATGCCTCCGCGAATGGAGATCAATTCCAATACTACTCCTATTAGTAGTACCAGTCCTAAAAAGGAAAGGAAAAAATATCAACCTCGCGGTGGTGGTGCTGGTGGTGAAGGTTCGCCCAATAAAGCGAATAAGGTTAAACGATATCCGGGTCCTGGTCGCCCGAAGAAATCTCCCGAAGAGCATCATGGCAAATCATGCTCCACCTCCTCCACAGGCAGCACTTCCTCTTCCACAGTGATTCCCGTCAAATCTCAAAGCTCATGGACGATTCCTCAGGTTATCAGCAGTGTGCCACAGCCAGTCGCCAAACCTTCATATAATGCTGTCTCCAAGAATTTCATTCACACATCACTAGAAGAATTAATCAAACAGGAAATAATGCGTCCAGCTACTCCTCCGACCACTCGTGTCAATGCCAACTGTACTCAGGTATTATTCTCTACATTTTTTTAGCTATACTTACAGTGAGTGTAAATATTATAGGACGCCGTAAGCAGAAAACTGATTAACGATCCAATTTATTAATAAGAATTGATGTCATTCTTATTGTGTTAGATTTCCCAGAAAAACAAACAATAGTTTAATATTATTTGCAGAGAGATTTTAATCTCTGTCTGTCTCTCTCTCTCTCTCTCTCATACTAGTACTGATTTTTATATAATTTGTGTACATAGCAGTAACATTTATTGTAATGTTTATTGATTGTTTTCTTCAGGTAACGTTTGCAGCATCTGCTCCTTCTCCGTCAATTAATAAAGGTACTGTTCTTCAGTCTGCAACATCCAGTAGACACTCCAATGTCGATTCCTTACTCCAAGCTGCCCAAAACTTCACTCTCATTCCAGTAACAGTGTGTCAGGCTTCCTCTATACCGAGTGCAACCATCAATATGTTCAGTGCGAATAATTCAGTTCGACTGCAGAGCAGCGGCAGCAATCCGCACACTCAAATTACAATCATGAGAGCCTCTGAAATACTCACCTCCTATCCGTCCAATCATAATAGTAAACCGCCTATCCTACAACCGATGAACTCCATCACGGACAGTGATTCACTATTATCCACTACCGGTCATATTGCTCTCGCAAATACTCCCAGCTATTCTTCTTCACCCGTCGCTTCATTGAATAGCAACCCTCCACGCTCAGTTGAAACTCTGTCCGCCTATTCTCCTGTGAGTCGGCCTCCGAGCATCGAGTCTGGTAAAACTCCTCCGCACAGCGTGTCACAGCGATCACCCGCCGGCTCATTGTGTAATCTTCCTTTATCTAATCTTCCTCCTCGAAAGCGAGCGCATTATGAAAGTTTTGCGAATGCTACTTTAGACGTTGTTGACAGTTGTGTAGACGCCTGCTCATCTCCAAAAGTCACCATACTAAGTGGTAAGATTTTTTAATTGTATTTTATGGAGGATTCCACCTTGTGAACGTTTATCTATATCCGAAATAATCTTTCTATGTATTTTTATATTTTAGATGTCACCTATCAGCGCAAACTCCCCAATGATATCAAGAGACCTTCGTCCGGCACTGTATTTGCTCATTGTCAGCCTTCTCCTTCTCAAACCCTTATTTCAAAATTGCAACAATCGAATTTCAGTTTCGGGTCTCCCCCTGTCTTATCACAATCCTACCAGGCCGTGTCCCTATCAGAGAATTACGAGAGTGCGGACCATGTAATACCCGGTTCTCCACCGACTCTAAAAGCGGTGGAATTCACAGATGACTCTGCTGTAGACCAAGGCTCTGTATTATCCTATCCTAAATAGTGCCATAGTATTTTTTTTATCCAGCTACATATTATGTACCCGCGTGTGTGTGTGATGCAGCCTTCATTCATCTTTATTCTAAATAATTCCCCATACGGCATACTACTGTAATATCTCAATTAATAGTCCTGATAAACTGATTTTAAATAAGCAATCAGTTAGCTTAGATGATGATATGCATTTACTTCATTAAAATTGCTGTGCCTTTTTATACTATACCATTATCTTTCTAGTTATCTGTTCCAAGGGCTTTTAGTAGACTCTTTAAATTTAACTTACTATTAACACAATATTTCAGTATTATAGTAATTTACATATATTGAAGAAGTAGAGTATTGTGAACCAGACCCGGACTGTCAAAATTTACTATTGAAAAAACAATCTGAAAACAGTAAAAACTTATGCAATCATAACTTCATAACTATTCAACAGTTTATTTGATACCCCCTCCCCCGGGGTCTGGTTCACATTACTACTTGAAGAATCTCCCCAACTCAACTCAATGTCAGTTGACTAAAAATCATGTAGGCACTGTTTTGCTGACAAACTATCCCACTATTATAGTGACATTGTCATATCATATTATAGATCATTTACTGGTAATTACGAAAACAATATTGAGAACATTTTAACAATTGTCATTGTCTCTTTTGTCTTCCCTTTAATTGATTTTCAGAGCGTATACGTACTAATAACAACATAATAATAATTTGGTTTGCTGCAAACATTAGTTCACGCTTTACACTTAAACGTGTTTGTATTTGTAAGGATTCGCTTAATTAGATTCTTTTTTTGTTAAAGTTCATGACGCGCGCGATTATTAGTGCTTGGTATTGAAGGAATTTGAATAATGAAGGAATGACATTTGCCGCTTTTTATTTCCATTGCGAACAATTATTCCCGAAATGATGAACATTTTTTTTAACTCTTAGTAACCTTTTAATTAATTAGTTTTTAACCATCCGTTTCCTATTTGTTTGTTTGTTTTTCACTTTGAGCGGTTTCAAGTATTAGTAATTTATTTTCATCTCATATTCGACATCATTATAAAATATAAAGAATTTATATCTTTTCAAACTTTATTCTAACTCGTAATTTTGTTATTATTCCATGAGATTAAAATTAAAAACTTTCAAATAATCGAGATTTACCTGCATACATTAGTTTTTCATTGATAAATATATATTAGTCTCCATATATTTATCTAATACTTCCGTTCTATAGGAATCTCGTTACACTCAATTTTCGTGTTTTTTCTTTAATTGGTCATTGTATTTATTTGTGTTATATATTCTGCTAATTATGTATATTTTTATTAAATAAACTGAATAATTGAGTTTAAAAATTCAACAATCAGGTTCACAATTGATCCTTGTTGCTTCAATATTACTTTTTCCGCCTTTTCAGATTAATAGAGTAATAGTATGGTGACTTTTTACTATCCAATCGACAATTCCAATTTTGAAATGAAAGCCAACCTTCGTATATCTGTACCGATTTTTTTGTACCTCGGTGAGCGTGGATGGAATAGGCCCGACACACTACTGGCATCAACAGGAATCAGTGCGACAGTGCGATCAGTATGGTATATATATACAGTTATTTTATATTAACTCCGATTCTTGTTGATGTTGTCGCTCCTATTCCTGTAATTGACAGTAAATATATTGTAATGCGATATCTGTTGTCGAGCCCTCCCGTAGTGAGTATAGTGCCGATAAATGTTTGAATATTGTGGAATTAATATAAACCGAACATGCTGATCCGTATATATACTATAATTACAAAAAAATAAAACTTCATTATTCATAACTATATATTCTCTACATTTTTTGTTATTCCTCGTTCAACCTATATTCATTTAATATTGGCATTAGTCACAGGAATTGATTCTACTTCAATTTATTTTTAATGTATATTCCTACTAAAGAAATGGATAAATCGAACTTAGAGACAATTGGAAAACATTTTCATCCCTATTCGAAAATCCCGCAAAACATCAACGGCTTAGGCCCTATTCGCTCACGAAAAGAATCAAGAATTTTCAGGGCGAATGGATTTTTTCCAACAAATTTAACGATGTTTGTTTACGTTTTCAAGTGATCTGATTGGACGAGACTGAATATTTTAAAATTTCCGCCTTTTAACAAATATGTTGATCGTTCAAGATATTTCTGAAATATTCGTTTGCTAATTGGTCAAT
>JAYMFX010089331.1:0-13365 GCA_036784945.1 Monocelis spectator | reverse complement strand
GCAAATCCCAAGGATTGTGATATCATATACACGTTGGATGTTCAAGATTTCATCTGGGAATGTATCGATGGGAGTGCTTTTACGGCAAAAAATAACTTCTTTGGACTTATCTTCATTAAGAAATAGATTATTGGTCGACACCCATGTAAATATTCAGAAAAATACTAAAACTTCATAAGTCGAAAAAATCCGGAAAATTTTGAGCCTTGTACCTATACGCTTATTATAATAATAATGAGCCTACCCACCTCTTTATCAATGTGAGATAAATTGTTTTCAGGATTGAGTTCCTCCGAGAATGTGTCATCGAGGGCAGATTTCTCACGGAGTAGTTCTTCAGCAGCGTCTCCTCTATTTCTGTTTAATTGCATAACCGCTTCTCTACAGCTTTTACCATTACCTTCTAAGAACACCTGGCATTTTTCAATATATGTATATACATATAAACAAAACACTATAAATTCTTTTATATATTCGATGATGATGCGCTTTAAATTATTTTTAAGAAATTGATCCCATCAATGGTACATATTAAGACAGAAAGCATATCCAATATCAGAAAGTTGGTGTTTGAACATTGTTTCTTAAAAAAAGTTTCTTCTTAATGAGGGCGGATCATGAAACCACATGACCTCTTAATAAAATAAAAACCCTAATCGTTGCAAACATGAGATGTTAGCCTCTAAGTCATCTCTCTCATATAGGGGTGAGTAGCTTCACTTCATATGGACCAGTTTGATCAGCTCAGTATCTCAGTAGGTAGCATGCCTGCCTCTCATTCGAGAGGTAGCGTGTTCGAGACTCACTGAAGGCAAAAAGTTTCCATTTGTTTGCCAAGCTACTGTGTGTCATGTGATAGTGGCGCACCAAACTTATGCTTTATATCTTCCCCACTTTGAATGTTATTTATGTATAACAGAATTATGATTAAATCAAAATTCGTTTTTAGAAGATGCAATTCAAATTAAACGATCCATTTCCAGCAGTTTACAAACGATATAGAATAATATTGTTTCAATAATAAAAATAAATTTCATATTACTTTAATTTTAGCTATTACCAATAACTAAACGAGGTAATTAATTAATGAAACTTACATTGATTAATGACTGTTTAGTTGAGCATATTTTGCATTGCCACTTTTTAGCTTTCTTTGTTATATGAACTTGGAATGTATTACATTCGCAGCATTTTAAAACACTCTGAGTTTGTGGGCCAACCATTAGTAGAAAAAGTATCTAAAAAGGGAATAATTCATCGCGAGTTTCAATTCAGGGGCTTATAAGATAGGTACAGATATATGTTTCGTTTTAAGATGTTTCAACCTCCCTTAGTGAAGTTATACAGTATTTTATTTGACTAGAGGTGCATTATAGAAATTGCATATCTGTTATATCTATGATAAGTAAATGTATACATAAACGCAGTTTAAAGTACCAATTGAAATTTTGGAAGAAATAGTCCTCCAAACATTGTGCAAGATTTACAAAATGACTAAGTTGCCTTCATACCATGAAAAGGCATCGATGTACAATGTCAGCTTTTACTAAGATATCTGTCTGCACCTTAAGTTAGCACACTGTTAACACACAAATTATGATGTTTTTAATATTCACAGTTTGGGTTATAAAATGACCAATGGTCTGGAGAGACCATTACAGATTATGCATACCAGTTTCAACAGATTTACAGCGATACTATTGTGAAATACAATTTTAATATTGAAATGATACATTTATGGAGTTATGATTACCTACTAAATCGAATGAATAATTATGAAATTATTATTTGCAGAATATCTATTTCAATTTTGACAATCATATTTTCGTTATGCCACACAATTAATTGTACAATCATATTTTAGAACACAATTGCTCTTTGCTTAGTTAATTGATTTATATTAAAATTGTCTTCTTTATTTATCAAACAAGAACAATATGCAGTTCAATAATTCATAGTGGAGGGTTGACAATTCAATTTTTGATGCTTACTATGTTTTACCATGATTTTCACATCTATGTATATAACATACCCACACTAACATTAATAGGTTAACTTATAAATTCTAAATACAGGTGAAATGATATGCAACACAACAAGGACAATTCTTCAGTATAAGAAATTCAACAATCTCCTTTGAAAAGAATGTAGGTGTTGATGTAACACTATTAAAATTCACCTTTTAATTCCAATAAGATATAGTCCCTTTTAAAATAAATGATAAGGTAATGCTGATAATTAAATAATCTTGAATAATAAACTATATTGATATGCATAAATTGTTATTTCATTTTAATTGATGTAAAATACTGTATAATAGGTAAGTATTTCAAATTATGGTAAAGGGATTTAAGGAATTACTTCAGAGTGATTCTAAAACAATTTATTTCAACATTATGGAGCAATATGAAATGACTAATGAAATTGAAAGATTGGTAGAAACAACTATCCATTATTATTAGTAAGTAGTTTAAAAATAAAATGTCAGTTTTGGGGATACATACTTTTTTATCTACTTTTTACATTCTCTCATACATTATTTTTTTACTGTCTAGATTTGTATTTTCATTGATATGGCATTGTTTGTTGTATGTCAAACCCTGCTGTGGGTGTATATTATCTTTCCACTTAGCATCCCTATTAAGATATTTAAATTTGTTAATGCTTACAGTCACTAGAATTAAGAATGCATATAAATACATCCCCGTACTGTAGTCCCGGAAAATCAGGATTTTTGGATTAATCAAGAAAAATCACATACAAAACTGGTAAAGATATACACATACAAAAAAGATATCAAGCTGGATACATGCAAAAATATTAACAAAGAACAAATTCATAAATTTCAAACAGAAGCTTCTAATTCCAGGGAATTTTTTCATAGGAAGGAGAGTTGTAAGGGGATATTGTGAGGGTTATGATGTGCTGACCTAATTTCAGTCAAGTGATTGGAAATACAACAAAACATCCGGAATGTGGATTTCGTACAATTTTTCTAAACAGAGAGGCCATTCATTTTCTATGTTGGCCGCTAATACCTTAGCAGCCTTAACAAGTGTTGAATATTAATAATTGTCAAATGCAAATATCAAATTGGCAGCAAGGTAGATCAAAATATTTTTAACAATGTTATTATCTTCATAAGTGTAGCTTGTAATTAATTCTAGTATTTTAATTTTTATAAAAATGTTTTCTATGATGCAATTCAATTGGCATGAGCATAAGCAATAGCATGAGGGCAGCTAAACAACTTGCTGAACTCTCAACAAGAGAATTGGAGAATGAAGAAAACCACCCCCCATTAGAATAACTCAAGTGATACACTAACATCTTAATTTTTTTTAATTAGTCTCACTAACTTTGTTGTTGTTGTAAAGAACGTTATAATCTTTCTAAATAACTTTTCATAAAAAATCTCTATTTGTACAAAACTAATGATTTTGGAGATCTAGAATATTTAATAAATAATTACAAATATTAAATTCTCAGATTTTTGCCAAAAAAAACAGTTTGTAAAAGCATGATATAAGCTTTTTTATTAACTTGTTGTAAATGAGTTCTTGTTTTAAGTATCTTATGTTTGACATTTGTAGTGTTTGTAAACTGTTAAGTAGATGGATTAAGTATATACTGTAAGTTTAAATGCAACTTCAGTTATTAGCACTTTTGTTGTCCAGTTTAAAAGTATTTTTCTACAATTTCATGCATGACATGCAACCCTACATAATTAATTGATAGCAAACTACATAACTAAATATGTATCATAAAACATTTTAGTTGGACTGGGACAAAAATGTATGGGTGTAATTAACAATATTGAAACACTTACTGAAATCTATAAAGTAAAAAAATATTTTACAGAAAATTGCATCCATTTTTATTGAACTACATCTGATTCAAAATCATTTACACTCAAGAAAGCATTTATAATAAACAACTTAGCATATATGCTAAGTTTTTATGAATATTTTATAAGTTATGATCATTTTAATTTATATGTTATATGTTATATGAATTACATGCATGATTTACCAAACTATAATATACAATTGATAAAAACAACAAATACAGAATCTGATAATTTCCTCAGATTTTATAAAATACCGGGTAAAAATAATAGAAAGGTAGAATATTGTTAAAAACAAATATATGTGCTTATATATTTATCTTATAGACTTAGAGTATATTAGTTAGAGTGTATTTAAAGTATAATCTAAGATATCCTAAAGCAATGTTCCGTTTTAGAAACTTACAATCTTATAAGCTTCATTAATATCTTATACTATAGGAAGCCGACATACGTCAGCTTCCTCTCTGACTGCCAGCAAGGAGGAAGTTCGGAAGGCACCTACTCAACTTGAACCAAGGTCTTCTACGGTGTCCCTCGAGGAACCAAGAGCGGGCCGTGGCTATTCATTCTATTTAATACTGAAAATTTGTGGATACCTCATCTTCTTGCAACGAAGTATTCGAATTTTCTAAATCCAACAAAATGATGCTCCACCCAGAAAAAACACATAAACTTTGCATCTGCGTTTCGAAACAGCAGCAACATGAACCGCAGTTAAACATCTCAAACACGCAAACACGTCTATTAGGTAAAATGCCTCGGAGTAATCATCAGCGACAATCTCAAATACATATTTCGACATTCACGATGACGAAATATGTATGAAGTCTGCCAAACGTCTCTACTTTAGTAACTATTTAAAGGGTCCTCTACATGTGGTGAACTTCTCCGCTCCACATGCCCCGCACTCAATCACCATTCGTCCAAAAAATCGAAAGGATACAACGTCTGGCTTTGATGAAGATCTATCCAAACGAATCCTCGAAAACCGGCTTACATATTCGCTATATTTATGTTTTGTTATACTTCGCTTAGCTTGTGTTCATCTTAAATTTGTTTTATTTTAATACCTATTAATAGTTTGGATTTGAATATATAGGGCCTACACAGTGCTTAACAGATAAAAGAGCAAGATTTTATCTCATGGGAGGATAGTCTTAGAACATAAAAAAGAATTTAATTTTTTTTAGTTAAAATTTAAATTAAATTAAATTAATCATTTTATTAATAAATTGTCAAAATGAATTTTTATAGTCCACATTCGTCTAAAAACCATCTAGGAAATATTTACATAAATTATTTTAACAGGAACAATTATTGTTAAATAATTATGTGGACAATAGAAGGCTGAAAGACGTATTTTATGAGCAAATTTTTATTTGTAAAGAACAAAATTACTAATTAAAGAAAAAATGACATACAAAGAATATCTTTCAATATGGCGCTTTCATAATTAAAAGGCACATCATCAATCGCTGATAAATTCAGATATGATTTTCTTCGAACGAATCAGAGTATTGCAGTTTGTAGATATTTAGACAAATGGAGATAGCGGTGTTGAATAATAGGTCAATGAAATCTTGACAATCGCTTGCTGCTGTCACAGAAATACAAAGCCAGAAAAATATATCGATAGTATTGTTCAAAATTACCACAGATCAAGTAAAACTATTATTCGAAAGTGAACTATAATCTCTGGTGAATGCGAATGGAAGCATACGATGCATAAAAGCAGACAAAACTTTCGTGCAAGACAAACTTTTAATGGTCAATGCTAAAATACAGCAGGAGCACAAACTTTTCAAAACAAGACTGATTACACACAGGAGCCAAACTTAAGTTCTCTATACCTCTCTCCAGATAATACTGAAACTTCATGACCATATCTGAAAGTGGTCGGACATAGTGGCCGAAATATGTCCAAAAGTAGTATTTTTTACTATTTTTACTTACAGGAGCCAAAACTTTTTCAAAACGACCGATCACACGCAGGAGCCCAACTTAATCTCTCTACACTACTCTCTACTATCCCTCCAAGTTTCATTCTTCTAACCACTAGGGTCCGGACACAATGACCAAAATAGTGTTATTAGGATTTTCTGTAATTAACCAAATATCGCCGAGTTATATTTTAATATGGCTACTATGTCTTACAACTTTGAGATGTCGCCATTAAATTTAGTATTATGTGGGCAGAGGCATAGAGAGCCAACGTTTGGCTCCTGCGTGCGATAGAACTTGTTTTGAAAAGTTTTTGGCTCCTTCTGTATTTTGGCTTCTGCGTATTTTAGCATTGACCACTTTTGATGCGATTTAAACAATCGCAAGTTATTTTAATCACTGCAAATTTGACGCGAACTTCGCTGCGATTTGTTACAATCTGATTGGTTAGAATTGAAGAATGAAAGTGACGTTATACGCTATAAATAAGTATCGTCTGTTGTTCTGATACCATATTGTTATATAAATCAGTTTTTACAGCACAATGATCAATATACATAAATAGACGATTGTGGTACAAATAGAATAACTCTTTTGTTTCATTGTTCATCGAGCGTTAGTAGATCAGATGACTAATATAAGTAAAAGAGTACAAAAGTATTGGTATTGATAATTAAATGATTCGATATAAACAAATATAGGGATGTAATAAAATATTTTCACCGAGAGTAAAAAATCTAGCCGATTATATCAATCTTCTTAACAAAATGGTTTATAAAGCATACAAAAATAGTCAAAAAACGAAGATGTAAGATAATATTTGATACTTGGTAGGATGGTTTCTACACAAAATCAGTCACAGTTTCGACCCAGAACCACTGTTTTGCCGAGAGTACTATTGGCTTCAGATGTTACAAATTTTTTATGTTCCCTTCCAAGAAGATCCGAATATTCAAAATTCGACTGGGTGATTATAGACTGAATGCATTGTCTAAAATGAAATTTTTTTTATAGAAAATCAATTAAAGTTTCAGTAATCCCTACCTAAGATACAAATTCATATCACCACGATAGTAATGAGGACTCACTATTATACATAATTATACACATCTATTTCGTGTCACGCTTATTAATTTAATGATCTATTTCTTGTCATGCTTATTAATTTTAGAATCTATTTCGTGTCCCGCTTATTAATTTTAGAATCTATTTCGTGTCACGCTTATTAATTTAATGATCTATTTCGTGTCACGCTTATTAATTTAAGGATCTATTTCGTGTCACGCTTATTAATTTTAGAATCTATTTCTTGTCACGCTTATTAATTTTAGAATCTATTTCTTGTCACGCTTATTAATTTTAGAATCTATTTCTTGTCACGCTTATTAATTTTAGAATCTATTTCGTCGTCAGTACTTTAATAATATAGAGGCCGTACTTTGCATCTGAGCTCCGTCCAGATAATCTATAAATAATACTCCGTCTAAGGATATCCATATTATACTTACGTTTTACCTTCGTCGGCAATTTTTTTGCACAGACATTGAATAAATGGGGATCCTTTATTTGGATCACGGTAAGAAAAATGTTTTTCCGTATTCGAGTTGACAACATAGAAATCCATTTCGTCAGGGACGCGAGTGTTAACCTGTCTGGTAAATGGTTGGTTATGTGAGGGATCGAGAGGACCATCGGTAAGAATAGGTCTGCCGCAATTTGGAGCAACTTCTTCTGTCAATATCACGCCTAATATTTCAAGAGAAAAAAATAAAGCAAAATTAAGATCTCTGATTTCAAAATCGGCTCTAAACAAGAAAAATGTGAGGGGTCTAAGCTGATGACAATAACGCACCAAGAGGGCTTCCAGCGCCACAATTTAAACTTTTCTCGAATAAATATTTAATTGATGATTTATGGGCCTAAACATTTACTCACCTGAAGAATCTTGGTCACCTCGACAGCTTTGCAAGAAGAAAAGCTTGGGTTTACCTGATAATTGAAGACAATTCGATGGTTTGAATATGTCAGTGAAATAACTCTTCTCTATTTCTATATCAAGATTGTCGGGTTTGACAAGATTGCCGGGATTGTTAAAGAAGAAGGAGTTCTTATCACCATGCGCCATGATGAACACAATTAGACAGTCGTATTTATTGTCAATATATACCGTCAGAGATTTTTCAAAACAAGTTTTATCAATAAAATTGTGAGAGAGGCAGTCGTACATAGGCTGATTGGAACGTTTAAACAACTCAAATACACTCTTAACAGAAGCCACGTCGATATCAGAGCCTTTTCTGGATTTATCATTGATGATTATCACAAGACCTAGAATATTTAAAAATAAATATTGTATCAGACGCTTGTTTTCTTATAATTTCGCTACAAATGTACGAGAGTTGCTACGCCTGCCTACCTTAATGCCTTTAATTAGAATAAGAATGCTCTGATTTCACTGGCTGATAATGAATATTTAAATTATTTTTGGTTACTTGACAAAACGAAAATATTATTATCATAAAAATCTAATGAAATAGCCATAGCCATAGAAATCAATATTGAAACTTGAAAATAGCACCATAGGTTAAGTGCAATGATTTACCTTTTTTGATGTCATAATATTTGTTATTACAATCGACTAAAAAATAAAAAAGTTGAAAACAGATCTCAAGAACAGTTCCATGAATTGTCATACATAAGGTCATTTTTTTAGAATTTAAATTATGTGATCATATCAGAATTTACTGTCATTCGATTTGGGCTCAAATAATAGTGATGGTAGATGATCACTCTCGTTTTTTAAATTGTATAGCTTCTTGAAAGCCTCAAATATATCATCGAAACTGCAACTGTCCGGATGTAAGCACGTCTCCAATTCTTTAACTGTAGTAATACGCCCAGATTTCAGAATAACATTGAGCATTTCAAATAAACTACCATTCAATGGAAATGTATCAATTCGGTCCTTAAAATGGCGCTTTAGAGAATTCTTCCATTCGGGTTCTTCAGTCGGCAGAATTTCTGACCAGCAGTAGAACAATAATTCTCTAAAATTAATTATTTTTTGGAAATGTTGAACGTTACGCGAAATTGGCTGAATTTTGAATAAGAACTTAACTAAAGTGATATACAATAAAAGCCATTTCTTTAACTGAGCAACAAGTTATACAGACATAAATGTTCACCTTATGATGTTTATATTAGGATAGGTATCTGGCCATTTTCGTTTTTCAAATTTTTGATTCAAAGAAAAATTCTTCAATAGATCAAGTCGTCCAATTATAAAAAAGCTAGCCTGTAGGATGTTCACAATCTCTGTCCCATTTTTCCTCTCCAACTTCTTCAGCTCCCTTACAATATGCTGTAATTTACTAAATACAGAATAAGAAAACCATTAAGTAGTATATAGTAATGATCAAATACAAAAAGACAAATTGGGAACATATTTTCGATCTAATAATAGGAAATTAAAACAATTAAACAAACTTTCAGAAAACAGGGTGAACCATTACTTACAAAATCAGATTGTTAAGATCATAACATTGAAAAACCAATTTTTTTTGACAGAAATGAAAATGAATTGATATAATGAAGTTGATATGCTTTAATGTAACTACTTTTCATTTTTTTTGGGTTAATTGCTACTACTATATATATAATCATGAATTGTTCTTAATATTTATAATATGAACAGCAAACATTGAAAATGTTATTAAAATATTAACAAGTTTAGTTATCTTAATTTCTCTAACACATGGTGAAGAAAATCTGTAATGCTGTGATAAAATTATTATAACTATAGATAGCAATGTCTATGGTTTACATTTTTAGACATACTTTCATTTGATGATGTCCATGATAAAAAAAATCCAAAAAATCCTCCATATATGTAGCCCTGAGAAGCAATTTGCAATCTGGCATAATATCTGCTTATGAATCAATATGAACTATTTACTTATTATAAAATGATTTGGCATTCTTTTTGTTTTAAGTACATAAAATCAAAATAAACAAAATTATTTATTAATGCTATTTTAAAGATTTCATCTTCATTTGGATTATGGCTGCATGTGGAAGACCTACTGTTTGCAGGCAAATTGCTCAAAATATCATCCTAGCAGCTAACCTACTTGGAGTATGCTCAGTATTTATTCTGACTGGAAATTGTGGTATTGTAAAGAATGCAAGGATTATTGAAGCATGCATCACAATTCATTTTTGCTAATTTTTTCCTTGACCCTTGTTCAAATAATTTAAATTATTTATTGGTTTAAACTATGCAGCAAACTATGGTTATATCAGAAGCCATCATAAATTGGTACAATTATTTTTGAGATATCTGTAGTATGTGGTGCACATTGATCACCCCATTTAAATTGGTAGCAATGGTCAAGTAAGTCATTGAAATTCATGCACCAAAATTATCAGATGTTGGGCAAAAGACCATTGGTTCTTGGTATTGTAGAAAAAGGATTATGTTCCCTTTTGGAGTACAGATTTTAATACCCATAATACAAGTGTATGTTCTGCCAAACACTTGTGTCATTATGGTTGGAGAGCTTATAACCTACCAAACCATGGGCATGAATAGGTAAATCTCAGCTGCATTTGTTAACAAAAATGACAAAAGATATTGTACAGATGTATACCAATACTATGTGGATTAAAGTAAACACTATTACCCATTCCAATTTCTAAATACTTTTATTATATATATACATGCTATCTTGCTTGCATATTCTTTCTTTTGTTTTTAAATATGATTTTGTTGTAAAATTCAATTAATTTCATTTTGTGCACTTAAAACGAAAAAAATGCCATGATTTTGTATATGTAATCAAGAATTTTTTTTATCTAAATGAATAGAATATGGAATTATTAATTAAAATAATATTGTTGAGAGATTATTTAAGATGATTTTTATATGTAGATTTTATCATAGGATTTCTTAGGTACCACAGAAATACTGTATAATGGTAGTTTATTAAAATTTATGAGCAATAATATAATTAGGATTAGTTTTTGCTAATTTATCAATGTAATAAACTAAATATACATGGTTTTCCATGGCTTAGGAATAATAGGACATATACAGTTTTAATAAGGCAATATATATGCAATGAATTTAGATGGAAATCAATTGGAACACAATTACATAAAAAAACAAACCTGTATTTATAAATATATATAACAAGATAAAACATTAATCTTTAGTAATCTTTAATTACTTCAAAGCATTGAGTCCATTGAATTGATGACTGATTAAAAACTTAAACGCCTCAAATTTTCTATCAGAAGTATTAAAGTTCATGTCATCAATTGCAATTCCACTGAGAGACATGATGACAGACAGTGATACATTAGAAATCACATGAATATACAAAAGGAAGGCAGCATATGACTCAAGCTTTTAAAACACTAGACGCATGAGACGCATAATGTTTAGGATCATATTCTTAAAACGTAAACTTCATTCTTATATACATTTTTCCGCACCACCACCCGGCATAAAAAAACAGAAATGGAGTAAAGAAGGATAAGAAATTTATCGCTAACAAAAATTAGATATAAGGCTACGTCCACGTGTGGCTTTTTTTCATACATTTTACATGAGTTTTCTTAAATTTTAAATTTCAAAAATTTGAGAGTTATATACATAAGACTTTGGTCTTGAGAAAAACATGTTAGAAAGACATTAGAAAGATTCATAAAACTCAAGATCCTCGGAAAATCGCATAAAAATGCTTCGAGTGGACGTAGCCTTGGAGGTGTATATTAATTAACATTTACAGAATATATTCTGTAAATCTATGATTTTAGGTACATTTCTGTCGTAGGGCAGAATACAATAGGATGTGAATAAAGTTTCAATTCGGGAAATATACCTACCCATAATTGCCCTGCTGGCTGTGTTTTATTGGGCTCTGAATTCAATAAGAGCCCAAACATCAGAAAATTCACAGACTGTTATTCCGTCAGTATATTCAACTCGATCCAGATTCTCCTTCTCAACAAGCTTTCTCTATATATCTCCGATAACGTCTTTTAATTCATGAATCATATTGAGTTCGCAATCTACTACTCCTGGAGGAACTCGGTTGGACTATAAATATACTTCTCCACTGTGCTATAAGCTGAAATGCATATTGATCATGATATTATAGTGATCCCGATGAACAAGAAGTTTACCGAATCACACTAAATAAACAACAATATATCTGCATTTAAGCTTATATATAGCATAGTGGAGAAGTTGTGTAAACGCTAACATAACTTTAATTATTTTGTTTGAATACGAATTCACGATATTCCATAAAATATGTTTGCACTTCTGATGTTGGGAATAAAACTACCACTATTCGCATTAGAGAATCCTTATAATTTCCAATCTATGTCAATATTTACTTGCAGCAATTATAGACAATGCATAATAGAAAGTATACCTATAATATACCTACTTAGCAAAATGTTTGTAGTTTACGAAGGTTTTTTTCTCTGATATGATCAACTTCTTCATTAAATTTCATAAAAGGTTAAAATACTGTGGTATAGTTTAAAAAGCGCTATATATGAATATGATACAAAATGATCAAGATTGAATGGCATGTAAGCATTTACAAATAATTGATACACACAAAAATTTATGTTTTGTCAAATATAATATTTAAACAATAATTAAATAAAATATTTTATTTTCTGAATAGTAAAAGGTAAAATTTATTTCAATGTAATTAATTGGAATAAAATATAATAATTTTTAGTCAGGCGGTTTTAAAAAGGTTAAAAAACATCATATAATATTATACTATTTATAAATAATAAATATAATGCATGGTATATCTCTCTATAATACTGATAATAGTCACAGATTAATAGAAATATTAAATTTCGTCCATTTCAACGTTTTTCCAACGTTGGTGATAAACGTTTATGGCGCTAAGGGATACATTACAATATGATCAAGATTGAATTAAAAATGGCAGCTTAAAAGTTGAAAGTATTGTGGTAAGTTGATGTAGTATATCTGCACTATTGTGCCTACCAGAAGACTTAAATATAAATACTTGATATTCAAATAGAGTGATAAATGTAATAAATAATAATTTAATGACTAAAAGAGTGCATCTGTTCACAGAAATTAGGAAAGATTTCAAAAATGAATTAAATACTTTTGTGATTATTGTTTCAAGTTATCAAATAACTGAAGTGATTGCACTTTTTCATATAAAATCTCACCTTTTCAAATATTTGAAAAGAAAAGTAGTCTTCATTACACCATCAACTAAAATTTTCTAAAAAAGAAAGAAAATGATATTCATTAATGTGTACGATTTGAACCTTTGAAATTTTAGTAGTGCATGCTCAAATATAGTAACGCAGCATTAACTTATATTTGGGGAAAATATGCGGTAGGAAAGGAATGTGTCCGTGCGCTGGCTACAATTGAACTACATAATGAACAGAAAATATTGTGATCATAGAGTAGTAATACCAATTAGAGTTCACTCTCTAAAATACAGAAACGCATATCGCTGCTTTTGTCCCACCAACGCGTACAATTTCCTATCTCCGCC
>JAYMFX010089220.1:0-10908 GCA_036784945.1 Monocelis spectator | reverse complement strand
GACCTACATTTACTCACCAGTACCTAAATACTGTCCCCCGACCTACATTCTCACCAGTACCTAAATACTGTTGTCCCCTGACCTACATTCACTTGCCTGTATACCTCAGAGCATTGTGAACCGGCCTTATATTAGTGTTGATGAGAGTATATATAGTATATTTCAGATGTAAATATTAGTGGCTATACTTAAAACCCCTCCTCCTAATAATACACCAGAAAAGAAACATTTAAAATCTACGATAGCAAGCAAGGCCACTGAATAGATATTGCAAATATATCTCTTTTACTGACTGAACCTTCCTGATCTCAACTAAATGAATTACAATAAGCTCAACACTCTGGCAAGGTTTTTGCTCTTTATACCGGATACAGAAACTTTAGATCATGTTTCATTAGTTCAAATACATATTAGATCATGTTTCATTAGTTCAAATACATATTAGAAATAAAATTGTAAAGTATTTTTTCAATAATGCAACATAAATTAATAATTAAATATTTTACAGATGCATTTTGCATAGCTTGACGGCAATCACATAATATTATAAATCAGACAATTTGTGCAAAGCGATACAACATAATCAACCACACAAACAGATATATACCTGATTATTGCTTTCAATAATAGGCTGTTTAACAACCTCGATCTGCAATAATTTGAATGCAAAACAAAATTGGAAATTTTAATTCCAAAAGTATTTCAGTGGAACTTTTCTTTTTATAAACAAAAATACGTAATACATAGTATTACTATTTTTTATTGTACTATGCTAATTTCTCTATCTCTTAAGATACTTCTTCAAACATACTTGAGAATAATTTGATTTGTTGTAAAGTTTGCGTCTCGTTGAATTGAAATGTTTAATCTTTCTTACTGGTGGATGAATCTACACAAAAATAAGTGCGATAATTTTTAATTGAGCTTGAACTGCAAGTGTTGCTTTTAGTATTGTAACATACTGGAGTAGGAGAATTTAATAATTTGCAATCATCCATGTTATCACATCAAAAGTTCCCTAATAAATAAAAAAATGAATCCTCCACCGATAATGTTGAATAGATAGGTACTGCTAGAGAGACTAAATATTCCAAATAACTCAACTCATTAGTTGCAATATTTAATCATGCTCTCTTATATCTATATCAGCATAGAGTGCATATTACAGATTGGAATTTAACCCTCTCTAAATCAAATTATTTACATACGGTACAGTACACACCACAAAATAATTAATTACCTCTGTTGTCAGATTCGTTTTTGACCTGCTATTCACTAACTAAAACAAACAGACAAAAGTAATAAAAATGAATTAATATGTATTTCTAAACTACAAACTATACACTAAAACGGGACATTTTAATAAAGTTAATAATTTATTTTTGAAACACTCTATTTTGAAAGAGTCAAAATTCGAATTCGAACAACTGAATAAGAAAAGGTTTACACGAGTCACACAATTGTGCAATCAATGACTGCTGATCAGTAAAGCAATCAATAGTCAACAATGTTAATTGACTCGCGTAAATTGACCTTTGGCAAATATTTGTAGTAATGCATACTAGTTTCTATACTCATATAGTTGTAATAATAATTATACTAAAAAGTTAACCAAGCGTTTTTCTTTAACCTCACAGAAACTAATAGAGTTCACGACTTAAAATAATAATGACATTATGACAATAGAAGGTAAGTTAACAAAACAATTTACCACAGATACAGTTATCTATACATAATAGAGGACTATCAGAATATGTAGCCTAGGTACCCTAACAATTCAGCTGAACAATAAGCTAATTTCTTACTAGAACATTTTCTGAGGCATTGTCTGAATCTGTAGTTGCTTTAGTAAGATTTGGTTGAGAATCCTATAATATTACGTATAATATATTTAACATTTAACAGAAAGAGGATGAATGAAGATTTAAAAATCTCTTCGTGTAGTTTATAATTATTGAATTCAAGCCATCATTATAATTTATTTTAAGGATACTGAATTTGTTTCATGATTGTAGAAAGATACGCTATACTCGATAACTTTATCAAAAAGGCTACATGGATTGGTGTGATAAGAGTTAGGTGTTTTGACTGCTGTTTTCTGCAATGTAGTATTACCCCATCTAATATTAGAGCAGTTATATCAGAATGTACATATTAATCACATCACAATTATTTTTATAATTACTGTCAATTAAATACAGACCACACCCTTTATAATATAGTATACATATGTATATAGAAAGTTAGTCTAAGTACAAAACTTAAATGGCTATATAAATAGTATAAGTATTAAAACTTCCCAAAAGTTTTAAAATGACATATTTTAAGAATAAAGTTTGCAGCTATAGACTAAGAGATTAACCATATATTATAATGCGATCAAAACAGACAAATAAAGTAAAATGTAGCTCTTCATATTACGAACAAATATCAACATTTAATATAATCAGACTGGATTTTTAGGTTTAAGAAATGAACAAGAAAAGAGATCATAAGATGTATAAATAATTTTCTTTTTCACTGTGCTATAATTCAATGTTTTCGAGCTTCCTTATCTCTATGGTATTACCATAGAGATGTAATGAATACAAGGTGATCTATAGAGTACTGATCTCATTCTCATTGAGAAGACAATTACTAACATGGCAGCTACAGGCAGGCGAGCTTAATCGCGAGTTTCATTCGTGATTACTTCTTAGCAAATCACAGTTAATTAAACATTCGTTGATGATTTGTCTCCACAATTGCAGTAATAATTCCATTTTAGAAGAAAATTTCATTATTGAATCAACAAATCAACACTCAATAAAAGATAAACTGATCGCGAAAGCTAATTGAAATCAAATTCATACAAATCTATCCTTTTATGGGCCGTTAAAGTGACCCTATATGATATCAACTATTATTCGTCACTATCAGTGAAAAAGAAAATTCTTGCAAAATGGGCATTATCATTGCAATTATCTCGATTAATATCTATGACACTCGACTTAGTAATCTCGAAGAATGCAATAAAGATGCCTATTTTGAACTAGTGGCGTAAATAACTACTATTATCTAAGAAATACTCAAGTGAATTAAACATTTTAATTAACAAATTAACTAACAATGGAAAATACGCCTTTTTCTAATTAGAGATAATTAATTTTCAAAATGATAATGCCAATTTAGCATTGTAAATTATTTTATTCATTAATAAATTCCCGTAAAATGTCATTTCGTAATAACAACTTCATTTTGACATTTTTTGAAAAAATAATCCAAAAAGCGAAAATTATAAACACAATGAATAATAATACCGTATCTAATTAATGAACACTTCCTTAAAAAGCTTCTTTTAAAAAAAAACCTATATTCCTCATATTAATTCATAAATTTGATTTATGCAGTTAGGATGAGCCACAAAACATAAACTCCCATAATTAGCTCATTCCATATTTATGTAATGTCTAAAACAACAATTAGAAACAAGCATTCATTCAGTCTTTTAAATTTCAAACAAAAATTAAATATAAAAAAAAACGCATGTCAGTTAAAGAGTCAATTTAAATATCCACAGAAAATGATTCTGCTGTTTTAGAAAGTTAAAAATTATGAAATAACCAAATTATAGAGGACAGGTTGATTTATGTTTATGGACTTTCTCCTTTGACCCACCCATCTCTCTCTGCATTATTTCCTAGAAAACAATTTCTAGGAAAGGGCAGCTCCAAAGTATTTTTTTAATATCGAATTACTTTCCTTAGAGAGGAGTGGCATGTCACAGCAAAGAAAGAGCCATTGCTAGAATAGTTTTATAGTTCTCTATAGGTAATGTTTGATTTACAATAATATGGACATAACTTGGAGTAGAGCCCTCAACTTCTAAATCGATTTTTTAGCCATATAGTATATATAGGTTGTATGCATTTGAGCTTGCTTGTTTGTTTGTTCCTTATAGATTTTAATGTCATTGAACATTTGTATGCGTCGTACTCATTGTGATTTGAGAATGGTTTGAGACATATTGAATTTCCACTCTGATTTAATGGAAATTCAAATGTAAAAGGATAAAAAATTAGATCCTGTCTGGAGTCGAATAGAATTTCTATGGAATTCAAGGGGAAATATTTTGCCAGCGTTAAATCTTGAACATTGGTCATGCGGAACACCAAGTAGTATATGAACATAGTGTATTTTCTTTTATAAATTTAAAAGCATTAACGAGAGAGAGAGAGAGAGAGAAATAAGGAATTAAATTTATTATGTATATACTGGCGGTTTCATAATATTAAAAGCGACATTAATTACTTTATTGATATATCAATCATTAAGACAAGTATATTAGTGTTGACAATACACTAAAAAATAAAATGACTTGAACACCTGTTGTTTTTCGTTTATCAAAGTGATCGATCAATCTAAGCATAGTATAAACTGAAAACTTATCACAAACATAAAACATGTAAGAGAGCAGACATTTTGTTTACCTCATTATATTTAGGAAGTATTGGCAAATTCTGGGCTGTAGAAGTGGCATTGGATTGGGCGTGTCGAGATAGCTAAAATGAAATTGAAGAAAAACGATTGTCAATGCTTCAGTAAGAGCTGTTAACAGTGCTAAGGAAGAAGAAAGTTGGACGACCATGATTTTATGATTTTTCTAATCCAACTCATATTCAAAGCAAATACATAGTCAGAAAAAGTAAAACAAAAAAGAAATCAGAATTATTTTTAATAAATGTATGCATGCATCCACACCGGCCTTAAATTACATCGAGTATTTCAGAATAAAGAGAAACACCAAGAAATAGTCGTATAAAGCCGCAAGATGATCAGCATAACAGCCACAAAATAATTGTGCAAAATTTGAAACTAAACTGTTTCCTGGAGCAGCATTTTAAAAGTAAAAGAGAAAGGTTGAGCACAAACTGCTACAATCAATTTTATTTCACGAATTTTCGGAGAACACTAATCCTTATCAAGTGATATTAAAATATGAGAGATTCAGGTATCCTATAATACCTACTGCATAGTTCACTTAGCTTTAGCAGCTAAGCGAACTATTGTCATAGGGCCTAGATATAATTGTTGATATTAAACATTTTAACTTCTTTATTCAATTTCTCTCATCGCTAACTTTATTTCTGTCATAATTAATCAATTTAAATCTTCTCTCCATATTCGAACGTATTATGCAATCCATTTGATATTTTAATACCCAGTTCATTGTACCTGTATCATTATTTCATATCGCTTGATAAAGGGAGTGGCTCCGAAAATTCATGTAATAAAAATAGCTGTTTGTGCTGAACCTTTCTCATTTAAACTCATAAACACCTAACACACTGCTCCCAATATAGCTGCATGTATTCATCATTTGTATAGAATAATGAGGAAATATTCCACAAATAATTGAATATTGCAGTAACTGATGAGGAACTGTTTTAAGAATAAGAGACCTAATTCATGATTTACTGATTACCCAAATGCCAAAGTTTATTTATAATTAACATATATATATATATGGTTACCATAAAGAATGAAGTATGTGTAAATATTTTAAAATAATTTCGAACTTCATAAGACTGGATTACCACATTTTATTCACTACAAAATTACTGAACTCAAAGTTTGACAGTCTTTCTTTAATTACTCGAAACTAATTTATTGGAATGTTCAAAGATAATGTTTCTAAAATTTCTCATTACAATTGCCATATTTGCATATCTTCTTTTGTAAAGATTTTGAGTGACCCTCACAAGATTCATGTGATTATTTGAAGTGGACGGTAGTAACTTGTGGTGAGACGAAAAGCTTCCTCAGACAAGCGAAATGCTCTATATATTTTGCCACCAGCTTCAATTTCAACTATTATTATACCATTTTTATGGGGAGATATCAATCGATACCAGCATAGCTCAGCCAGGCAATCTGAACATGCAGCTCCGACAAACATCATTGATCATCTAATTCTAACATTAAATTATCTTTAGGATAAAGTAATCGATAGCAGGGTGACTCTAGCTTGCAAATTAGATAATAGTAATTAGAATAGAATCTTATAGGACGCTTAACCTTTATGCGTGCGTAGCTTATGGCAGCTGAGAGGGGTCAAAATGAAATGCTCTTTTCTGTATCTACGAGAGTGATATTCTTTCTCTATTACAGAAATTCAGTTATTTCACAGAGAATTTTATTTTGACAGCTAACACAAACACATGAATATATTTTACCTGATTGCATGCTAAGCGAGTCATTCAGTGACCAATATCTACATATAAACCTTCCTATAATGTTTTGCGTCCGTTAGAGATAACTGCGGAAACTGTGTAGCTTTAGTTATAGTAATTATTCTTCAACTCCTATTTGAAAAATATGTCAGGTCACCCCCTAATATGTGGCTTAACCCTTTTAAGATCTATTCATATGATGTAGTCCATTCATACGTCATTATTAACCCTTCGTTTACTGGGGTGGGGATATACAAAACAGCTCATATCTTCCCCATAGTATGTTAATTCCAGAATGTTAATATTTTTCTAAAAATGATAGTGAATCATTTACATAAATTTGATGATACTGTATGATATCTCGTAAATAAAAGAGATAAGGGAATTCCAATTTGACTCTAATTAAATCTCGTAAAAGCATAAAAAATGCAGCAATTTTATAGCCGAAGGGGCATTGGGGCCAAAGAACATTGGACCCCCCCCCCCCAAGTAAACGAAGGATTATTGAAGCACAAATAATAGTATTAATAATAAAATTGAAATACCATAACTTTATTATATGTCGTGATTGATAATTATAATTAGGGCATTGGGCATTTAGGGGTTAATGAATAAATAGTCAAAAAACTATTAACAAAAACAATCTTACATACAGCATTTCAGAAAAGAAAGAAATGACTTCTAAGTATTAAGTTGCCAATTGAAACATTTGGGACTCGCGGCTAAACATTCACACAATGTGGTAAAATGAAAAACACTTAATAATTAGATAACTATAGGTGATAACGACTGAATCTGGTTCATAGAATTTTTATTGGATTAGGAATCATAATATGAAAACTAAATAGAACCATTAGCTTATCTATGTTTTAAAGTTAAAGTAAAATCTTTTCTGAGTCATTATTATTCAGTCTACATACAAATTGCTAACCAAATCAATGCTCAATAGTTCCCAGATATAGATGAAAGAAATTGTAATTCCTATTCTATTCTATAAGAGAGAATAGAGAAAGTCGTTAATTATAAGCAGTCACGTCACTTACTATCATGTGGTAGATGAACTGAAGAATTCAAACAAACGAAAATTTCAAGTCAACACACGGAATTAAGAATTATAATGATATTATAAACAACAAAAAAACAGCAGTTCTTCGATTTACATATTGTAATGAATCACGAGTTCCGATTAGACAATTCAAATGAAATATAAACCTCCCACTTTTTAAAAAAATTCAAAAAACGATTAAATTCAAAATGGATTGATTATATATATTTTTAACCCGTTTCGGCGTAATATATCCTCATCAGTATATTCAATTCCAGGAGTCTTTTTTTAATGAATCTATGAGTAGACAACGTTATCGTTTGGAGGGCGGAGATCTTTAAACAGTAGTAGGTATAAATCTATAAAACAGTTCATTAAAAAATCTTACAGAATTAGTGGATTCGTCAGCCATTGTTTCCAACTTTTCCTACAATTGTAAAATGTGAATAGAAATATGCATTCTGTTAGTATTAATATTTCAAATGATATTGATTTTCTGAAACTACAGGAGACATCATAATATATCGAATAAATTCGATCATTATTCAAGATAATACTTCCATTCCAATATTTCCATACCTCGTCACATAATAGATAATAATATAGTGATGCATCTATAGATAGATACTTCAAACGGGGAAGAATCAGCTCGAGACCGATAGGATAGACAAGGATATTTCATTTACTTCCCCATTTCTGCAGTGCTCTTATATAATTAAAATAATAACATTCAAAAGAACAAATGATTGAAAAGAAACATTTTTCCTATTCTCGTCCTCATTTTTGAACATTTAAAGAGTCTAGCATCATGGGATACCACCAGTGAAGTAGTCATGGTTGCAGTAGGTATTAGCATCCATACAACAGAGAATCAGACTGAAACGTTTAATAATCTTCAACAACAGTTAATATTTATCACAATGAAATTATAAATGGAGTTGAATTTATCACTGTTATTCATGTTCAGGAATTATTTAAAAAAATCTGTCAATCACTTTGATTCCGACAAATAAAACCAAACTGCTGTTTTACAATTGAAAAATGTCAGTTTATTATTGTTTATATTGATCCAAACATTTAAAAAAAGGAAATTATAAAACGTCATGCTAAAATAAAGGGATTTTACTACATATATCCCTACCTGATCATTAGTCTAAAATAAAATTATTATGAATTAATCAGGTAGAAATATACTTTTTATAAATCCTTCTTTTTTAACAATTATCAACTATCAATATGATTTAACAATTCCTTAGCATATGGTAGTAAAGTAATGATTTGAATTATAATTTTACTTACTAATAAAGGGAAGACATCAGTATCGTTGTCTTCTAAACCCTATAACAAATAAAATGATTAACATAAATCTAATTCACAATAAAGCCACAACGAACTTTATAATATTGAGAAATATAAACATAATTACACTTTGTTTCATGATGATACAGAAATGTATTATTATGATAAACACGATAGATATAAAACAATTTTATTCAATTATACCTTGAGGGCATCATTGTCTTTTCTTCCAGGAGAGATTGGGGAATAAGCGAAAGTTCCCAACTAAAATGAGGATAATGAATAATAATAATTAATTAATTAAATAAATAGATAAAATAGTTTTGCTTTACATTAATGAGCATCAGATTAAAACTATGTTGACAAACTGCTTAAATGCATGGCTCGTATGCCCGAAAATGTAGATACTTTCATGTACAATATGTTATATTTTACACGCAAACGAAAAATTAGCTGTATGAAACTAAAAAGCCCCGGTATGTACACCCCTTGACCGCGTAATAATTGAAGGTAGCATTTCTTTAGATGGAAAGGTAACCGCTCTTTTACAAGTATTAAATTTATGATGACTTATGTAACTAAAATTTAAACAACATATAAATAGCTATGAAATTAAATAATATTAATAATATTAAACAAACTTCATCTGAGAATTGAGTCTTCGGATCAGCTACTATAATAGGCTCCAGTACTGGCATTGAGTTTGATTGAATATACTATACAAAGAGAGAGAGAGAGAAAAAATCCAATTCGATAGAACAAAAGAATAAGATAGAAATAATTATAACTAACAGATTGGGAATTCAAAAATATCAACTTACAACAACCGATGGGTACAATCTAGTGTATTCATTTTTACCGGGGAATTTGTAATCCTCAGTGAACTGAAATTATCATTTAAAAGTTAAATATTATTTTATAATTATGCTATAACAGCACACAACAAATCAAAATAATTAATTGAAGTTCATCCATCATTGGTTCACGCTGTCACCAAACAGAGAGATCTTGATTATCGACAAGACTACTGAGAAAAATACGTAAGTCAAGAAGACTATTAGTATTATTACTATTTCGACGACGAACGATTATCCAACATAATATAAGTGGTTGGCTTTTCCTATCTATGTATGTAATTGACTATGCCATAATCAAAGAATTTAGACAATAATTACCTGATTATTGCATGCACATGTCACCAACCAAATCATTACCTACTTAACAAAAAGCTATAGATATGTTTAGTAGCTAATATTAGCTGCTGGCTCAATCAGTCAAATCAGTTTTTAAAGACAGTCACGAAGTAATAAATTGGGGCATATAAGTCAGTTTACAGAGATATGCCGAAATATGTCTTCTTAATGTTTCAATAATTACGTATTACCAAGAACTTTCGAACTTACTTTGGGGGGATTTTGTCGAGATTCCAGAATGTGATTCTCTAATTCTTCAAATAATCGACTGACCTCCTCTAAATAATTAATACGTTTTGGGTTCGATGAACCGTTTTCGGATTGAACTGCTTCAGAATTAGACGATGGTAATGCATCGTCACGTGAATCAGAAGAATGCGCCTCCACGATTTTACCACTCGATTCGGAATCACAAGCGTCATTATTATCTGTAATTGGCGACTTAATATTTGTCTTGTCATCCACGCGTACTACTACTACTTGTTGTTGTTGTTTAAGTAATTTTGATTCATTAGTGTTTTCGTTCTCTATAAGTTTGCACTTTGGCGGCGGCTTGACACTGTCAGAATGTTGGGCCATAGATTCGGTGGACTTCAATTTGCGATTTGCTGGCCGATTTCGATGCGAAGAATTCGGTTCACTACGAGTCGAAGCTGCTGCCCGACCAGAGGCGGAGCGACGCTTCCTTGATTCTGAATAATCCGAATTATATTTGGCATACTTTCTGTTAGATGATTCAGCTGGAAAGTGATTATTAGTATGATAATAATTTGCATATGGAGTCTGGTATGCTGGGGCAGCTTGTTGACCACCTTGATAATAAGGCATGATGTAATTTTGATAGTTATAATTTTCATTCTCGTGACCAGATTTGTTTCGAATTCTACTGGGAGAAAAATAGACGATGTGGTCATCATTCCCGCCCCCTACAGTATCACAAATCTGTCGACGTCTAACACCTACAAAGAAAATTTGTTTTCGTTAGGGATTATTATTCTAAATAATTCGATGGTAATTAAAGCATTTCCTTTCAATTCGTGCGTCCATACAAACTACCAGCAAGTAGAGTCAGGAGAGAAGGGCATTGATGGAGGTCTGGTGACACAGGAACACCGTGGTCACCAGAGAGTTTAATTTCTTATGAATCAGCGCTGATAAT
>JAYMFX010089109.1:0-13370 GCA_036784945.1 Monocelis spectator | reverse complement strand
CTATGACATCTTGAACTTCACCAATTTATAATGGTGGAGATAGGATTTTCTGATGCTTGGTAGGCATAAATCGATATTAAAATATCTATACTCTGAGCAAGAGTGCATAGCTCTATGGATACTGACTCTATGATCTGAATTACATCTCAATTACAATTTTGACTCATTAATTGAAAATCAGGATCCTCAGTTTTGATAGAAACATAAGTAATCAATAAGAATCAGAGATGCTTATTTGATAAAAGAAAAGTCAGCTATAAAACTTAAAAGACGAATGAACTTTTATTATATTTTTTCTATTCTATAGATATTCATTTTTAGCGACCGTCCATAACTTAATCTAAAGGCGCGTCTATATTTCACTCGCAGAAGTCCTTGATATGAACATTAAATTTTATGTTTTATAGTTTAGAAATAATTTTCTCAGCTGTATTTCTTGCTATTTTTAGAACAAAGATTAGGAGAAATCCTCGCAATTTTGCAATGCTAATGGAAGTGAAACAATCTCTTCTTCGATTCAATTACAAGCTGTATTTGACACTGTTTCTACGCCTGCTCATTCCAACTATCTACCAAACTGTGCGAGTATCAATTATTGGATCTCTGGCCGACAGCAACTCCCTGAATATCGCGAGTCAGATGGTGTGGGTCAACATACTGCTAGAAATTCTAGAAGAGAGCGCACTCCAGCCGCTGTACCATTGTCTCGGTGGCTCACTGACGGATTTAGATGGAACTCGAAATAAAGTCAAAAGCGGCTTTCTCATTTGCACTGCGGTGTATTCGATCTTCAGCGCTGTCACTTCAGCCGCCGCGGTACCGCTGGTACAACTGATGGCGCAGAATCAAACCCTCGCCAGTCAGACAGTCGATTACATCCGGCTGGAACTGGTCGGGATTGTTGCCTCCAGTTTAAGTAAATATTTACTCCTGGTCATGATTCTTCATCAATGGAATGCGATGATTTTCCTATCTTTGATCACTCAGATGGCCTTTTCCATATCTATGGATGTCCTATTGGTCAGTAGATTTGGTCTGCAGATGAGCGTATTTGGCGTGGCCCTGTCGAGTATAATAAGCAGCTGTACCGTATTGCTTATCAATCTCTTGATATGCTGGGTTAAACTTCGATTTAGTTTGTCGATTTTGTTCAATAAGCTTAATCTCTCGTGGTTTAAAAAGTGGAGTCGAATTGGATTCTTCTCAATGATTGACTCGTTAGTAAGAAATTTGGTCTACATGTTTGTCGTGATTCGAGCGATGAATCTTCTGAATAACCAGTCCTATTATTGGCAAGCGAACACGATTATTTGGAATTGGCTATTGCTAATAGTCTTGCCGTTAACTGATCTATTAAAGCAAGATGTCGCAAAATCTCTAAGTAATGCCGCTGATAGAATTCCTCATTATGAAAAGCTGATGGCCTACATCCTCTTCGTGCTGCTAACTTGGATAATTTGGTTAGCGAGTGTTCCAACTTGGCCATCTATGATAGCCTACATTCTGAACTCCATGCAACCTTCCATAGTCTACAATCTGTTGATTCAGCTCGTCCCGTGCTATGCCATTTTTATAATTGGATTACTTTTCAATTCTGTGTTCTATGCTCTTGGTAGAACCGATCTGTTAGCATGCGCCAGTGTCGTGTGCAACCTAATTCTTATCATTCCATATATTCTCATTCTCACAGAGTGGATTCCACCCACAGTGGATGCCATCGCTGGAATATTCGGTGGTGGTTTAATCCTGGGTGCCTTCTCATCAGGAGGGCTCTATTGGAAGTTTATCGCATCTAGAAAAGTGCATTTATGAAATGTTAAATGCTTGTTTTGCGCATTCTATTATAAAATCAATGCATTCTTCAGTTTTGAGTTATACTCCGATCGATATCATATTTTATAGTATAAGAAACTTTTAATTGATGACTGTATTCAGAATTTCATGTAGTTTTGAGTTGTGTGATACGTATTATATAGTGTAAAAGTTGGGTATTTAAGAACTCGACATTTATTGATGCATTTATACTTTTTGGGTTTGTGTAAATCTTTTTTGAAATATATTTATTTTAATAATTAATTGTTTCATTCGATCATTACTGAATCTCAAAACATCTACAGTGACTTATTGTTTAAGGCTTAAATGAACACTTAAATAGTTTTTAATAGAAATACCTATAGAACATAAATTGTGTATTTATAAGGTCTTTGAAATTATAGGGTATTCTTAATTTAATCAGGGTTTAGCAATATACCTAATAAAATTTATATATTTTCCTTTTGCAACATGAATATTGAAAATAGAAAAATTATGAAGTTAGAAGCTCCTAGTTGCATATAATAATTTATTTCACAAATTTTCGGCTGATAGCCCTAGTCATGTGACATGAAGTATGAACCTTATAAGTAAATAATTCCGATCACATTGTTCATATACTTTATGTCACATGACTATAGGGCTATCAGCCGAAAATTTGTGAAATAAATTATTATAGCAATATAGTTAATAAGATTTCTCTTCGTTTAATTTCTAAATAATCAGTTATCGACAAATAGCTACATATTTTGCATGAGTTAAAATAGTTTGAAAAAATGACAAAATTACATTCTAAAATGCTAGTATCATTCGCAAAACTACTTCAAAATTTATATAAATTAAAAGAAAATCTAAATATACAAAACTTACTTTAATGTATGAAAATACAGGAATCATACGCATATAATTTGAATAGTGCGACATTGAGTTAATTAATTTTGGATTATATTTTTGGTTCACTTAAAGAATACAAATTCATATTAAATAAAGTTATATAATAATAATAATAGGTTTTATTTCCTGTAAAATTGAAAGAGAATTTCATTTTAAAGAGGAATGTAAAGTAATACAAAGGTAATGATTAAAATTCCACATCATGGTGTAGAATTATAAGCACTTGAGAAGTATATAATATATAGGTAATGAATTTAACACAGTAAAAATAGTAAGAGAAAAACATTGGAAATCTCGATTAAGGAATAAAATTTCCTACAAACTTCTCCCATCGATATTGGTAGTTTTATTTTTAATCATAGATATTTCTGTTTCATCACCTGCCACTGTAAGAGATTATTTAGGTACAATTGTTTCTTGCAACTGCTTGGGATGCAACCTTGACGTTTCCGTCTCTTGCACTAGAACTTGCACTTGCATCTAGAACATCTTGAGTGACTGTCTTTAAAATTTTCTGATTGAAATAATTGGTGTTCAATATCGTCACAGTAAAAATGTCATCAAAGTCATTCTCTTTTTTTATGGCGATTGCTTGATCATGAAATGTATAAACTATGGAAATAAATATTTCTATACATATTATTCTTATTTAAACTAAATAATTGATATAATTTGTCATGGCAATAGGACTGTTAAGTGACCCTCCAATTCTATGGAAATTTAGACTTTCCTTGGATACTACATAATCTCTGTATGCTCTTAGTATCCAAGGGAAGTCATTTTCCATAGAATTAGAGGGTCACTTAACAGTCCTATTGACCGTTGAATTCGAGGGTCACCCTCGAATTCTATGGAACTTCATTTGTTAATACGCCCTGAGATACTTAATATCATTGCAGAGATAGGACTGTATCGAAGGGCGTATTAAATTTCCATAGAATTGGAGGGTCACTTTAACGGTCAATTTCCATATCTTTAAAATTAATTTTGTACATTTAACTCCTGAAATCAGTAAGCTATGTATGCTATTCGTAAATGTTGAGGGCAACAATATCGAATTTTAAGGGCGCGTAGAGTCCACACAAATTACGAATTTGTATTATTTTAGATGTCATTGCAGAGGCAATTAAGGAAGTATTAAATTTACAAACAATTAGAGGGTTAACCGGTAAAGTAACCCTATGATTCTATGGAAAATGACTTCCCTTTGATACGAAGAGCATACAGAGATTCTGTAGTATCCAAAGGAAGTCTAAATTTCCATAGAATTGTAGGGTCACTTATGAGTCTTATTAACAGATATGTCAGATGTGTCTACAGAACAATCTTAAATAGTCACTCCTATTATATAGAGAGTTCTAACTATTATAGAATTTTAATACATTCTAAAATTTAAGTTTTATAATATATTGGGCAGCTTAGACCGTTTTGAAAGACCGTCTATAAAAAATACATCGTCATACTCAATCTTATTTAACTTAATAGATATTTATAGAAATTAAACAATCATAGATTATTAAATATTACTAATCTATTTCTTAATACATACTTATACCTGACATTTCCATAAAAATTTGAAAAATAGCCCTTTTACTGTTTGAGTGTATAATACCTTTCTGTTAAAAAGAAACATAATATTCAAATTTAGTTATCAGCCATCAAAACATCTTTAATAGCACCATTTAGATCGGAATATACAATAAAAATATGGTGAGCTTTGTTTTATTTTAATGATTATGTGGTCATTCGCAGTCGCACTTATTATTAGTTTAACTGTTATAGTTGATAAAATATTTTCTTTAAATCTCTTAAGTTTAAATTATCATTTGTCACAGGTGCGAGAAGTTATAAATATTCATATTGGACAAGCCGGGATTCAAATTGCTAGCGCAGCCTGGGAATTATTTTGCTTAGAACATGGTGTAAAAAGCGATGGCCATATTCCAGACGATGAAGAAGTAACCCCCGACGAAGTCAATGGCAGACTCGCATTCTTTGAGCATACTCCTTCAGAGTTTTTCGTTCCTCGAGCCATCTTCATAGATACAGAACCTACTGTCATTGGTAAGATAAGTTTGACAGTTTTCATTCAATAGTTTTGTTTTGTTTTCAAATGAGACTTAAACACGTTTCTGCAATTATGGTAATATAATCATCAATTAATTATTGTTTTCTTGAATTTAAATGAACCTGTCTGTGTGTTTCGACTGATGATTTCTATAATAAGCTCTGCTTAACATATTGCATGATTACTTCAGATGAAGTCAGAAATGGACCATATAGAAGACTTTTCAATCCGCCTAATTTTATAGCTGGAAAAGAAGATGCGGCAAATAATTTCGCTCGGGGTTATTATCATTTGGGTCGCAGTATAATAGATCAGATAATGTTCCGTATACGAAAACAAACAGAAGAATGTGAACATTTGCAGGGATATTTGATTACTCATAGCTATGGAGGAGGATCAGGATCAGGATTGGGCAGCTTAATTTTACAGCAATTGGCGGAATATCAAAACAAGATGTGTACAACGCAATTATCAGTTTATCCATCCCTTTCAATGTCGACTGCAGTAGTGGAACCTTATAATTGTGTTTTAACCGCTGGGACATCAGAAGAATATTCCGATATTACATTATTAATGGATAATGAAGCTTTATATGATATAAGCACCTTGAAACTTGATGTGGAATGCCCAACTTACAGTCAAGTGAATAAAATAATATCCCAAATTTTTAGTGCGGCTACAGTATCAATGCGGTTTACAGGAACAATAAATACTGATCTTAGTCAATTGCAAACTAATATCATTCCATATCCTCGTCTTCATTACCCATTGATTAGATTTTCTCCATTTGTATCGGCTAATAGAGTAGGTCATATCAAAGTTAATTCCGCAACTATAACTAAGGAAGCATTCAGCCGCAAAAATCAAACAGTAAAATGTGATACCAACAGAGGTGCTTATATGGCTATAGCTATTGCCTACAGAGGAAGGGTTGAGCCTGATGAGGTATTGAGAACTATTCGTGACATCAGAGAGAATGCTGCTGATGCAAGGTTTGTTGATTGGTGCCCAACAGGATTTAAAATAGGTTATTGTTACAAAGAGCCAGCTATGAGTCCCAACAGCACTATGGTGGCTACTACTATGGCTTGCGCAATGATGGCAAATACATCAGCTATGAGTCAAACTTTCAATCGGTTAACAGCTAAATTTAATGTGCTGCATCGAAAACAAGCTTTTGTACACTGGTACGTTGCTGAAGGTATGGAAGCTGCAGAGTTGACTGATGCTGGCACTTCAGTTGAAGGAATTAGAGATGATTACTTTGAAGCTGGACTTACTACCGCCGATCTTGATAAACTGCCTCCTAAGGCCGAAAAGTGAGATTAAAAAAAAACGATAACACTGCAAAAATCGAGATCAAATACATGACATAATGTCTTTTGTTCTTCAAAGACAAGCACAAATTCATATGTTATTTTGAAATATAACGAAGCATTGTTATAAAACGCATGTATTATTTTAATCCGAATAAATTTTTATTTCATTAACATTTCATTTATTCTAAATAAATGTGCTCATTTACTTCAGGGATTATTATTTCGATTGATTAAAAATTATTGCTTAACTTTTATTTTGTTACATGCATTCCTTCAGATGAAATACGAAATGGACATTATCGCCAGTTGTTTAACCGTAGCAAGTTTATAAGCGGAATTGAAGATGCGGCAAACAATTATGGTCGGGGCTATCGCGCATTAGGAAAGCGTTTCATTGGAGAATCCATCGATCAAATAAGGAAATCTGTGGAATGTACTGAACATTTTCAAAGCTTTTTCCTTACTAGCAGTCAAGGAGGTGGGACTGGATCGGGTTTTAAAGCACTTTTATTGGAAGGTCTTAATGACAATGGATTTGAAAATAGACAAAAAATCGAAATAAGTATTTATCCATCTCTCAAATTGTCTACAACAATAGTGGAGCCCTACAATTGTATTTTAAATCTTTTAGCAATGATAAACCAAACAGATTTGGCGATAAATTTGGACAATGAAGCTATGTATGAAATGTGCAAGAACAAATTAGATCTTGATAGACCATTGTTTAACAATTTAAATCGAGTCATTGCTCAAGTCATTAGTTCTATAACAGCTACAGCTAGATTTTCTAGTACGAATATAATGGAATTGAATCAGTTGCAAACAAATTTAGTACCATACCCCCGCTTGAAATTCCCACTCATTAGAATAGCTCCTCTAGTATCACATCGAAGGAGATCTCAAATGAAAATAAATACCAAGATAATAACAAAAGAAATTTTTCATCGTTCATGCCAAACGGTTATTTGTGATACAACAAAAGGAAAATTCATGTCTATATCCATCCTTTATAGAGGTCCAATTGCAACTTGCGATGCCGTACAAACGGTTGAAGATATCCGGCAGTATGCGGCTGATGTTCGTTTTGTCGATTGGTGTCCTACTGGCTTTAAGATTGGAATATGTGATCAACCAATTATTTGTCCAGGTAAATCAGACTATGCACAAGTACCCATTTCAGCCTGTATGATTGCCAACACAACATCAATGAGTGAACTGTTCGGCAGATTAAATCAGAAGTTTAGTCTCCTGTTCAGAAAAAAAGCTTTCCTATATTGGTTTGTGGGGGAAGGTATGGAAGAGTCCGAATTTACTGAAGCTGCAGATGCAGCTTCTGATATTCAGAGAGATTACTTTGAAGCAGGATTTCCATCAGTTTAACTCTATCAAAATTTCTTTATTCTCAGGAATATGTGAAAAATAAAAGGTTAGGCATGGATCAAATTTAAGCAAATTCATTTGAAAATTTGCTAATATATACCTTACACTCCAGAGAAAAAATCTGGAAAGTTATTTCTAAACATTTTTATAATAAATCATTTTAATGTGCTAAATTGAATAGTTTTAATGCGCAGGTTAACTCAACCCATAAATTATCCAAATTCTAGATGATTAGACTATAAATACTAAATAACATTTTTTAAGTATAGGATGCTGAAACTTTGGCGCTATTAATAGTATAGATAAATTAAACTCTGCGTGCCTAGGGTGTAAGTGACAGGTGTTAATTTTCAGTCCGCAGGAACAAACGGAACAATATAATTAAAAGTCGAAATAATGAAAGACAAAGTTTTGGCTCCTGCGGACAAACTTTCATAGGTAATGAAGTTTTCTAAACGTATATTGTCATAAGTATCTTCTCAAATATTGATGTGCTCAACTGAGATTCGGGTAAACCATCCGGCTTGAAGTCGAATCGGGACACTTACACGAGGTGTTGAGAAGAATTGAATTGATTGATTGGACACGAACCGGAAGGTTACACTGAACGGCCACCACGGAACGGATTGTGTTGAACCAAAAGGAATTGCTTAGTAAGGTATCCAACCAAGAGGATTGAGAGTTTGGTTCAGCGGATTGACGTGAAATTTCTCGAACTTTAACTGATTGCATTGAATGGACAATGGACACGAAAGCACTCAGTCAGACAAGACTCAAAATGGACTGCAAAATGACGACCCAAAAAGTGGACCTCTGTGACTTCTGATTTTGTCGATTATTTTTGAGGTATTCAATTCAATTTAGTAATGAATTCTTTAAAAAGATTGCTTATTTGTGTAGTCCTCGATCAAATACTTTAAAGAAATAATACGATATAATGTTTATCAACAACGTTTCCTGTTTCATTATTTTATCTTATTTTTTTATTAAATGAATTATTTATTGTTAAAGTGCGTGATAAATTTGAAAATGTGTATATGAAGTTATTTGGTATTGCTTGAATTTCTTTTTCTTTAATATTATTATTATATTATTATATTCAATGTCATTCAAATTTTAATTTTACATTAATGATTGAATGAAATAGATGTGTTCAATCATTTTTGTAAACAATTTGTTTCAAAGATTTTAATGATACTTTTTAGAAGATGAATAAAATATTGTAATTTAGCTATAGCTAAATATATTTATATGATAAGAATTCATTTAAAATTATTGAATATTGTGATTATTGTGTGAATAATTAAAAAAAATTGATATAAAAAAATTATTGATCATTATTGAAATTTTCCTGATTTTCTTAAATTAAAAAGCACATTTTTATTCTCAATCTGCAAACAATCAAGATTATATTCTTTTAATCAATAAAGAATATAACTAGTCACAGATAAAGTAAGAAAATTTAAATTAAATAGATTTGTGAAATATCAGACTACTTGTTTGGTATTATAATTTTGAGACCAACCTACATATCAAATGTTGGATTTCTTCTATCAAGACAATCTGACTATTCTTAGTATTGTTTGATGTTTTTATTTGACACTAATTTTATAAGGAAAACTAAAGGCACATTAAAGAAACACTGCAAATGAAAACAACAAGTAACATAGTTATAAGTTAGGCTATGAAGATTATATTGCCACCTAGTCTAGTCTAGTTACCAGCAAAATTTATTTTTTATGCATTGCTCATATCTATATGAACTAGACCACATAAACAAGTTATGACGATTTGCAGTGTAATTTTTATAGAGTATAAAACTGATAACTTATTTGTTATAAGTGTATTGGTTGTGTGCAATATAAAAAGGATCTAATTATTCAAATCCTGCATTCTTTAAATATATCCAAATCCATAATTTTATTGAAAGTTAATTTTTCAAAGAAATCAACTAAATAATCATTTAATATATTTTAAAGCTTAAAAAATGATAAATTACATGTGCATTTATATTCATTTGCTGATTATTTAATTAATAGCTTGGCTGAATAATAATAATAGAGCTATATGTACAGCTCCTGCAATTGCTATCAGGGCACAAACAAAATTTCAGTAAATTCAATTTTACACAATCCTACATTGTATCATCAACATGAATAAATATTGAATTTCAATAGGAAATTAGGAATTAAAATGACAGAAATATATGTACATGGAATTTAGACATTTTGAACATTTCAAGACAGGCCTGGACATAAATCCCATTGAGAATTTATGGACTGATATTTTAATACTTAGTATAAAAGGGTGACAAAAATGTCAGGAACCTATGCTAAAAAAGGATTTTCCTATTAAATATTTAATTTTTCTATCATAAATAAAAAATGAGATGTTTCTAATATAACTCATGTATTCTGATTATTTATGTAAATAAAATTTGTATTTGTGGATAATAATGTGTTAGTAACATTTTATTCCCAAAAAGAATTGAAATTTTGTTTAAAGCTATTATTATGAACAATCATTATTCTTAATTATTTACAAACTGAAATATAATCACAAACATAATAAAAAGAAATACTACCTTATTGTTTCCAAAGATATTAAAAAAGATTTTTATCATTCAGTAATACAGTAATACTATTGTTTATTGTTTGACTTGAGCATGAATAAAGTAAGTATAACTTACATGACATATTTTCTTATAATAATTACCCATCTCGATGTAGACTGTACTAACACATCTTAAAAAAGCTCTTGTTAGATCATTTTGAATATTATCTTGCAGACCCACACAATTTTATTTTACCTTTAAATGAATATGTCAGATTGTCTTATACTATTTTCTTATTTTTAGACAGACAATGCGATGGACCTATCAAATATTTATCTCCTATTGATTATTTCTTCATTCGGAGGGACTGGCCTAACACAATCTGTTGATTCTGCTAGAATTACTAGCCTGTTAGCTTCACACCCATCAGTTTATGATGAAAATCAAATATTTAATGTTCCACTTGCCACAAATGTTACAATAACTTTATTTGGTAATGGTGTTCATGACGTGAACCTAGTGTCCTTTTCATTTGAAGGGGGTAAATATGGTGAATCTTGCAATAATTTCCGTATGACGGAACCACTGGAGTTTTATCCATTTTCCTCAACTGGTGGTGATGTAACTTTTTTTGCCGATTCCACTCTCTCTGATAAAACCCTCTATGTTTGCATACGCACGAAAAATAATACGATTTGGCGCTTTCAAGGTCAAAGTAAATTTTTATCAATAAAAGTTGTTAATAAGGCATTTATTCCTTTGTGGATGCAAATTATTCTCATAGTTATTCTGTTTGTATTGTCCGGCTTGTTTAGTGGGTTGAATTTAGGCCTCATGGCTTTAGGACAAACCGAACTAAAAATTGTTGAAGCAGCCGGTTCACCTAGTGAAAAGCGTCACGCTAAAAAGATTCGACCCGTCCGCTCTAGAGGAAATTTTCTACTCTGCACACTCTTACTTGGCAATGTTATGGTAAACGCATCGCTCACAGCTCTGATGGATAATTTAACAGGCAGTGGAATTTATGCTGTTATTTTTTCAACCGTTGGTATAGTCATACTCGGTGAAATCATACCGCAGGCCGTTTGCTCAAGACATGGACTCGCTATTGGTGCCTATACCATTTGGATTACGAAAATATTTATGGTGATTACCTTTCCCATGTCTTTCTCGTTAGGGTTTATCTTAGACAAGGTATTAGGCGAGGAAGTTGGGCAGGTCTATAGCAGGGAAAAGTTGGCCGAATTGATTCGCGAGCAAGGTGAAACTGGCACGATGGTCAGAGACGAAATCAATATCATCACCGGAGCGCTGTCTCTCACGACTAAAACTGTTGCCGACGTGATGACGAAACTGAGCGATGCTTACATGATCTCCTATGATGCAACTCTCGATTTCGATACGATGAATGAGATTGTCCGGCATGGCTACACCAGAATACCCGTCTACGAGAGTGATCGCAATTGTATTCGAGGCGTATTGAATGTTAAAGATTTGGCTTTCATTGATGTGGATGACAAGACTTCCGTGCAGGCTGTATGCGACTTTTACAATCGCTCGATTCTAATCGTACAAGAAAACACCAAGTTGGACAAAATGTTACAAGAATTTCGACAAGGTAAGCATTTCGTAGGAATATTAATACTTCAGGGGAATGTGCTTTAAGGATATCTCTTATAAAACCTATTCCTAATAATACGCTGAAATAGTTTGACGTCAGGAGAGATCATTTGATTGACTTTCAGGATATGAGATGAGAATCTCTCTATGAGGAATTCCCTATCTCTAAACCAATAAGGCACTGCTCTCTTTCAGTCGCTGCTGAGATATAAATAGACTGTAACTATAGCAACGAAGCAGCAGTGACGTCACCACTATTCTAGCGTATTACTAATATATTGTTCACGGTATATTCAATAGAGATTAGAGTGCTTATCTAGAAACATGGCAGCTGCAGGCAGGCGAGCTTAATCATCGCGAGTTTCATTCGTGATTAGAAGTCAGCCATTACTCAGCTTAGCGAATCACAGTTTAGTATTCGTTGATGATTTGCCTGCAGAATTTGATTTTCAATTTGTCTCCACAATCTCATTTAGACTGCAACTCTATATTCTCAGCTCATCTCATTCTCATTGACCAATTAGAAACATGGCAGCTGCAGGCAGGCGAGTTTAATCATCGCGAGTTTCATTCGTGATTAGATGTCAGCCATTACTCAGCTTAGCGAATCACAGTTGAGTATTCGTTGATGATTTTCCTGCAGAATTTGATTTTAGACTGCCACTCTATATTCACTCATAATAACAACTGGATTACATCTCTATGGTTGATCATCATTTAAATCTTGCGTGTCAATTAATTAGTCGTTTTATTTGGGATTTCATTTAACTTAAATTAATTTATGTAAACTCATTCTCTTATTTCCTTAAATGATACAACAAAAGCTTATTTCTATGCAACTGTCTAACCAATTGGATTTATTTATATTAATTAATTAGTATGCTATAATGGAGCTCATTCCACTCGATTTCCGCAAAATTCATTCATTTGATCGTCTCTCTCTCTCTCTCTCTCTCTCTCTCTCTCTCTCTCTGTATATATATATCTGTGGGTTAGAGTTACAAGAAGGTGACATGGATTGTCTAGAATTCTTTCCATCGATTCTGTATTTGCTGTAGAAGAGCTGGTATGGGGTAGGTATACTTGTTGCAATTTGAATCGGTGAGGCGTGGATACTTTAATAAGATCCTCTCCTCTCCTGCCGATAACACAAACTATATTATGCAAAATAAATTTACATTTGAATGTTATAATTATTAGGGTGTGGCTGCTTCGAATATTAAACTGTATTGCATAAGTTGTGTTATGAAGAAAGATTGATTGATATCTCGATGATTCTTTCCAGTCTCATTGTAATTCTTAGATTAGTATACAGATACAGGGTTAGGATATTGTTTGAAATGTTTGCTTTAATTAATTATTCTGATATTATATGACTCTGGATATAAAGTTATTTAGTAGTCGATGAGAAAATTGAATTTTTAATTGTTTATTGATTAAGGTAAGGCGCATATGGCTTTCGTTGAAAGACTCGTAACTGACGGTGATGGTGACCCGTATCGGGACATGATTGGTCTGGTTACGCTGGAAGATGTTATCGAGGAAATCATCCAGGCGGAAATAGTTGATGAAACCGATGTATTGAGTGAGTTGATCTCAGGACATAACATGCTGGCTTACCATTTGGTTTATGTTGAGGCAGTCGCTGCTCAGTTGTATTCTTACTGATGAATCAACAGTTGATACACAGTCGCTGCTCAGTTGTATTCTTACTGATGAATCA
>JAYMFX010088998.1:0-13373 GCA_036784945.1 Monocelis spectator | reverse complement strand
CTTGTTACACTACTTGTTGAGTTAAGTAGTGTGTACAAATCCTGACTATTATTTATTATTGCACTTTAATAAATAATCGGCTTTTGTCAAATATATTTATCATAATTAATGTAATAACAATCATGTAAAAATGTCTTCTACGATATTCTTTTTAATATGAGTTCATTTAAATTCCTTTAATTTTATTATTTTACTTAATGCGATTGTATCTTATTATTTTATATTTTAAGTAGCTTCATATAATTATGAATTTTATATCATTAAAAAGCGCTCCTTTTATACTTGAAATTAAGTAAAAGAATTATTTAAATCCGATATTGAGTTTCATCATCACTATGACATCTTGAACTTCACCAATTTATAATGGTGGAGATGATTTTCTGAAGCGTTTTACACCATGTAACAAAATATTATTTTATTTATAATATAATCAAAGTTAATTAGTGAAATTTAGACAATAATTAAAACCCAACATTGTTCTATCTAAAATAAAGTAATTTGATTTGTTTGAATGGAAGAATCTCTTCGTAAAACAGACCACATAATCCATTTATTATAGATTTGATTTGATACGGTAGAATTTCTCGTTATCAGATAATTATCTCTTTGATTGATATTTCTCTCTACAGAGTCTGTTTATGGAATGTAATTAATTGGGTTACGGACTGCTATTAAAAATGTGTTTTTTAATATATCTCAATTGTCATTGAATTATTAAACTCGTATATTTTTAAGGGTTTCTCTTGCGCTGAGCTCTATCTAAAAAATCCGATAAATAGATTATGTAGATCTGTGGCTCGAAAAGAGTGATTTTTGGATTTATAAAAGTTTCTAAATAAAAACATATTACTATCCTTTCTTCGTCAGATGGATTTCATTGTTTTTAACAGCTTTCCAAAATTCCGAATACTTCTGTTTTATCTCTTTTCTGGTTTTATTATGCATAAAGATTAAAACTGCAATCAGGAAAGCACTTGATAACAGATGAATAATCATTGAACCAACATCAAAATAACCTATTAACTTGCAATATTTTCCAAGTGTTTTCTCTACGATTATTGTTGCATTAGAACTGAATGATTCATTGGGAGAAATATTATTTTCAACCAGGCAAGTAATTTCATATTCACCAATGGGTAATTCATGAGAAAGTTTGAGGATGTTGTCTACTTTATAAACATAATTTATCTCTCTTTTAATGTTCTGCTTATTCTGTTGTATTGTCCAGGAAATTATTGGACTAGGGTAGGCATTTTCTTCAATGCAATGGAATGTCTGAGCATCCGAAAATGTTTTCAGTCCACTTAGACCATTTTCATTTGTTATTTTGGGTTTCTCCACTGGTACATTGACATCAAATTTTATGCTTGCCACCGTATTTCCATCATTGCAGACGCATCTAAAAATAAGATAATCTCATAATCTCATATTATATTATTGGTTGTCAGGATTTCATTGTGCTCATCATCCAATGCATCCAAAACTTACTTCAATTCAGTCTTACTTTGTTCTCTTCTTAAAATGTTGAATAAAAAAATTTCAAATACAGTCTAAACCGGATAAACCAGAAAGCCAAATGTATCCGGTTTAGCAGATTTTTCATTCGATAGAAATTCCCTACAGTCTGCAATGATATTAAAGAGCTCCATATACTGTCTATGCTCAGTTTAACTGGGCAGACCGCTTATGCAAACTGGTTTGCGCAGTCCAGTTTGTGCAAGTATAGGTTGGTTTCATGCTCATGTAATACTGCGCAAACTGACTTGTACAGGCCAACTGCACACATTTATTTGTGCGTGTGAACCAAGGCTTGAGGTGCGTGCAACTCTGGAAATTGGGCTTGACTAAAATCAGGCGGTGACTGAAAATTTAACTGATGCTGGTGCAAAATTCAGCTATGTTTGGACGTGTGAACGCTGTTTCCGCAGACTGTTATTACTTGAGCCAGTTTTTCCATAGAGATCGGACTTTCTTTTCGTCTTCTCTGTAATAAAAATAGTGTGTCCGATCTCTATGAGTTATTCATTCAGGTTTGCACACGATCACATAAATTTATGTAGCTCACTTGAACCGCTAGTTTACGCATTTTTGCATGAGCGTGTAATTAAATACTTCATACCCGAACACAAATAACTTTGCGAAGTATTGCATGTCCAAGCCCACTGAATTGAGCAACATACAAGAACTGCGGAATAGTGTTGGAGACCTACGCAGTTGCTAAACTGAACGTCTATGGGTCCCTTAAGGTATCTAAGGTATCTAAGCGCATATTAACGAACAGAATTCACTAGAATTGGAGGGTCACTTTAACGCTCATCCATAATGCACACAATCAACCAAGTCTTTCTAATTCTGTGGAAAGTAAATGTACAGAAGGAAATGATTTGATATTTCTGGCATATTTCATCAAGAAAATTTCCATTGACATGTTTTTTCGAAAGATCAAGTTAGGGACTGAAAATACTAAGTTCGCTGTTTTACAAAAACAATCCTATTTGGCTGTTCCGGTTTAGCCGGCCTAACACTAGAAAAATGTAGTTAACTTAAAAAATAAATGATATAAATCAACGATTTTTATTTGAACTGCTTGGACAAAATTATGTTTTCCCAAGCAGTCAGTATGTTTAACCTAACTAACCTGTACTCATATGAGCCACCTTTAGTGTCATTAGGAATTGTCAGATCACGAGAAACGTAATTACCAAAAAAAGTGAGATTTTCACTGCTCAATTGTTGTGGTCCATCGACGTAATCCCAATGAATTGTCATCTTAGTTGGTTTTCGACCGGCTTGTAGGCACGTTAAATTTTCATTTCGAGTAAAAACACTCGAGTAGTTTTGGCTATCAATGTAACAGTTTGGTGGACCAACCTGTATTTTAATTGTTTTGCTTACTGTGACGGTTTCTCCGACGGCAATTTCTATCAAACTGCATTGCAGCGTATATTTACCGTTGGTAGTTGAATTGGTTATTCGAACTTTATTGCCAATAATTTTTGGAGCCACTCCAATGTTTGAATTGTGTTGCAAGATGCTCCATTTTGTTGTAGTTAGGGTGGACCCTTTCTTTACTCCGCATTCGATTTCTTCCATCGGTTCGAATAGTTGATAACCATCCATATTCAATGAATGTTTTCTCGAATCATTTAATTGCAAGTCATTGATGTTAATCAGTGGAATATATGTAAAGCTCATGTTGAAACTGCCTGTTGTAAGTGGATTTGTACAGTTAACAAACACGAAAAGATCATAAGTATAGAAATTGTTTTTCACATGAATTATATTATCAAGGTCATAGGTTAGTATCACACGTTGATCTATCGGCGACTGAAATGAAATGAAGAATATATTATGTAAATTCTCTCAAATACAGAAATTTAATTTAAAACGGGAATCTAAAATTTCCTAAAAGTTTTGGTTTAGTCATTTTCGTCCTACTTACTTCTACAGAGGCCGCTAAACAGCCACCTGATTCTGATCCTCCTATATGAAAGCAAGAACGAATACCCTGTGGTAAACCTCTTCTTGATCATCCAAAATTCGACTTCATTCTAGGCTTAATTAATCGATCTAAAATTGTACTACAAAGATGACGTATTGCAGATAATAAAAAGTTTGGTCTGCAAAGGAGATCGCTGCAGAAAGTATTCACCTGATATCCAACAGTTTGCTTCAACTTTATTTTATTACAGACTAAAGACACTGTGGCCTGTTTCACAATAAAATTGGTAAATATCAATTAGTATTGTAATTGGTAAAAAGTAAATAGCGAATAGTAGTTAAACGCGTTCCAAAACTAATTTGGTTCACTATTTGGAAATAGTCATCAACAATTGGTGATTTCCATCCTGCAGAGCTATTTTTAAACCTAAACTGAATCTTATTGGCAGCTGAGTGGAGTCAGCATTTCTTGACTACGCGCCTCAGAATCAGAGCAGCATTATCAATTAGTAGTAAATAGGAGAATCTCACTCTATTGATTATTTCATTGCATCGTAGAACGCTTTTCCTGATTGTAAGCTAAAATGTGCCACTATTAATACTTGTTGTGTTGTGAAACCGTATATTCAGTTTACTAATTTCCAATTACCTACTAATTACCGATTAATAATTACAAATTACCAAATACCAATTACAAATTACTAATTAACAATTACTAATTACTAAATACCAAATACTAATTGCATTGTGAAACAGGCCACTGTGCGGAATACGGATTATAAAATATTGCTTTGTTATTTAGTAACAATTTAGTATAATATAGCTATTTTTATAGCAGAACTCTATTACAATAGATATTTTCGGATATGTGTGCTTTATTATAATAACTATTACGAAACATTTTTCACTTTAAATATAAGATAGGATACGGACAATTAACTATATAGTAACGTACTCTATTAGTTATATCTGTGGCAACTCCATTCTCATAGGAAATTTCACACTGAATTTCGCATTCCTTTGGTGACGAGGCATACCGTACTCTTTCAATCTTAAGCGTTAGAATATCCCCAGATAAGAAAATGGAGTAGTGGGATAGATCTACTATGCGAAGAGTTTTATTCTTATGTTTTGCAGCGGTGGTATTTGTTAGAGTAAATTTAAAATCGTCAGAACCGTCAAGAGCATGCCAAATATTTGCGCAAAAGATGATTAAAACAATTATCCGCATGTCGAATTAAATTTAAAATCGGCTGTTACCTCTGTACATTTTATATAAAATTTCTGATTTATAAGCTGGTCAAGCCGATAGAAATTTAGAATTCATTTTACCCTATATCTATTAAAGTTACAGCACAAGTTCTGAGTTTTTAAATATAGATATATAATCGATTTCCCGGAATTAACTGTTATAAGAGCTATGGTTGAGAGTTAATAGGACTGTTCAAAGTGACCCTGTAATTGGATTTCCCTTGGATACTACAATTATATAATCTCTGTATGCGCTTCGTATCCAAGGTAAACAAATAAGTTCCACAGAATTAGAGGATCAATTGACTCCGTGAAAAGTTATACTGTCTATTATATTTCAGCATGGAGTTCCACAATTCCATAGCTATTCAATGGACGACCCTTAAAGTCATAGGGAGGGACACTATCATTACTCTATGGTTAAGGTGATCCTCAGATTCTATGTGATTTGGTTTGTTAATACGCCCTTAGATACCTCATATCATTGCAGAAATATATGGCTGTATCCAGGGCTGTATTAAATTTTCATAGAATTTAAGGGTCACGCAGTTCTTTTTAAACGGTCTTCATTTTGCGTTGCGTGGGATATCTATTGTTAAAGATATACCAGTCTGTTTCTACTGTAAATCCAAAAGGTCACCATCATAGAGTAAGCACTCTTGCTAGTAGATATTTGTATATCGATTTATGCCTACCAAGCGGCAGAAAATCCTATCTCCACCACTATGATGGTCACCATATTGCAATATACAAAATTTCCTACTAAATAAATATTGTACAGTTTCATTTAAGTGCTCCAAAACTGATTAATCGTAAAACTCCTTTTCTGTAGTCACGAAATAATATGAAATAGAGTAGACCATTCAAAGCATTATTCGCGTATGTCATAGCCAATAGTAATTCGAACAGTGCTACGTACTGCTTAATCGATACTCTCTTAGTATAGTTGGTGAACCAGGTTATGTGGAAAAATAACACTTGGGGCACGACAAATACCTCATTGATGATCGATAAGCCCCGCATGATTCTCAGTGACTGCTTGGATTTTTGAGAAACAGCTGATTGTTGGGCCGGATTTGGTCTGCTCCTCAGTCTTGTGATAACCAGACAGTTTAATGTGATAATTACAACGCCCTGTTGCCATCGAAAAGCCTCCATAATATAGAATGAAACTTTTATCAATTTTGTAAAATCTGTTTGGCAGACAGGTTTTGGCTACTCGTTTAGTTAAATTGGCATGCCAAAAATAAAATCCGCTCAACAGGAACAGTAGCAATAGACCCAATAGTAAAATCATCATTTTCATTCGTCTGATTGAAGTAGTTTTCGATTTCATCGGAAAGCATATTCCAATAAAGCGATCAATAGTCAACATTTCTAACAGAAATAAGGAAACATATCGGGATAGAGAGAAAATTGTAGTGTAAAGTTTGCACGTGAAGTCATTAGCAGAATACCAGCGAAAGTTTGCATTGATCCATATGAAATAATCAGTCGGGGTCCACAAAATGATAACCAGATCAATTATTGATGTCCACAGAAGAATGCGTCGGCAAAACTTACCATATTTATCAGTTATAATGAAATAATAAATGCTGTAAGGATTGAAGAATAATCCCAATAAAACAATCACCGGATAGTAAAAGTAGTTAAGAAATTTATAAATTGCAATGATGTTTATCGTGCTCTTTTTAGCAGTAAAATGTCCGATAATAGTTGAATTCATATAGTGTCTATCTTAACGGCATTGTATGCGGTACGGGAAAATTTTTATAAATTCTAATATAGAGAATAGCGATTTTTCAAGATATTGTAAAATTCCTTATATACTTGAGGAGGTATTATTACTATTCTGTGAATGAGAAAAGAAACCAAACAAAAGTTATTCTTTAATTAAATGTAGACGAAGTAATTAACAACGCAGTCTGCTGTTTACATAATCTTTGTTTCAAGGAAGTCATTACTTTGTTATCATTTAATAGCAAAGCAAATTGAAATGTGTAAAGAAAATTTGAGTATAATGATATATCTATACAATTTTATATGTAGGTATATTAGAAAGTTGTTTTAAAAATAAACAAATGTTTCATGGTTTTATCATGCAAAAAATGATTATGAGTTGTTTAAACTTTTTTATCTACTATAAGTTATAGATAGGTATTTAGGTATTAATATGTCAATAATTTAAAATTCAAACAGATGATACGCTACATTCACAAAACCTCCATCAGCAAATATACCGAAACAGAATCTTTAACATAATATATCTTGGGCATCTCTTTCACAGACAAACTCAAAGTTTCTCATCATATGCATATAAATAACCAGCTGAACAAATCTGCCTCGGCCATCTATAACGCTATGAAATTATTGAGAAGCAGAGACCTCGACCTCAACGATGTATTCCATCAAGTATTTAGAAACATAATTAATTACCAGTCGATTAACACGCAAGCCCAGCCTAGAAGACCGTCAAAGACTATATGGATACTGTAATAGGTCGTCCTTAAACTGAAACATAAACACGCAGCCATCACTCAATGAGACAACAAAATGAATACATAATAGCCTCTATATACAAATTTCTCCAACCAATCATCACCCGAATTCGCAGACAACATAGATCGGTATATTCACAAAGCGCATTCCGAGTGGCTAATCGCTTCGTGATTGGTTTATTATTTTGGTATTGCAGTTATTTTTATAATCACGTCTGCGCATGAATCTCCCTAATGCAGAAAATCTATTCTGATTGGTTAAAAATCTGGAAGAGCATTCCGAGATTTAGCATACGGCTACTAATAGCCACAACTGCCCGAATGTTCGTGAATACCATAGACTCCAAACACAGTTCGGAATGCAGCTACTGGCCATAGTTGCCAACTCGGAATGCTTTCGTGATTATCACTCGATAATACACAAGCTGTAGCAATATCAATTACTATACTTAATTTATTTCTAATTCATTGTAAAAACGAATAATTGTGATACGATGTCTGATAGATGTTTTATTTTGAAATGTGATGAATTTTTAACAAAAAGATTGATCATATGAAAACTACATACCAAATTAATAAATGCACATAATAATTATGGATAATAAAGACATGATTTTTAAAAAATAACAATCAATTTAACAATATACAAACTAATATGTAGCTGATATAAATAACCAGACTCATTCTTTCAATAGGGTGATTCATATTTTCATACCACAGAAATTTAATATCAATAAAAACTTCCATTATTAACCTTTAAAAAGTAATTATTTTAAATGATTAACATGATTGTGTTCTAAAAATAGAAATATGAAATCTTAAAAGTGAAACATCATAATAATATAGAAGAGTTTGTAAATAGTTAGTACATTAAGTACAAACAAGCAATTGTCATTCTTAAATACACACATAAAAACAACCTTTAATAAACAAAATATATTAATAATATATTGAAAAACGAAAATAAAATATGTAATGTAATGTAACAATCAAGTTATTGAAGCGCAATGATTTTCGATGAAGAAATAAATTGGATTATATGGGAAGCTATCATGAAGAATTTGTCCATAAAAAAACTAAAACTGATATTTTGATACACATTTAGTAAATTAAATGAATATTTAAAAATCTTCATACGCAAATTTGTACTACTTTTAAAAGTAGTAAAATATGAATATAATTTAGATAAAATATTAAATTCATAACAGTTCATAATAACAAATTTAATCGAAATATTACATCACTGCCGCTGTAGCAAATATATAAAAAAAACCATGGACAAATTCTACTTGAGCATTCCACACATTAGGTATAATATGATAAAACAATTAGTAAGGCTAACAACTATTTTATGTATTAATTAATTAATTATGAATTATAACAAGTTAGAATAGTAAAAAATATAAACATATACACAGGCATAATTATTATCAAGTAATAAAAAAGTCATCACTTTCATATAAGAATCTCATCATAAAGTATTTAAAATGATATAAATATGCAAATACAAACCTCATAAGACAATAAATACTGTTCAATTAATTTCTGCATTTAGTTCAAAAAGTTAGTTAGTTAGTTAGTAAAACCCAAATTCGTAAAACGACTCATTTTGTTAACAATTTGTTTTAGAAATCCACCGGGGATGACTAGTAGATCAATATTTTAGAGAAATTATTATCCGTAAGGAATTTGAAGGCGGAATATGTATTTTTTAGGTAATTTTCAACTTAAGACTTGTACCTACCTTTTCCCCCGTTGATTCTTTAATGATCACCTGGATAAGATAAATATACTCATAAAAATGAATCAGGCATAGATAGATAGCTGTGCTATAATCAAATAAATCTGAGTGAAGAGGCAGATATTTGTGATTAAGTTTGAATGCATTAATTGCGGTTGGTTGGTTGGTGGCTTTAAATATAAAAAATGCGCAGTAAGAATGGTCCAACAGTAAATGCTCTCTGTGAAGTATAGGGTAAAGTAAAGATTCACCATTGCACTGCAGTGTGTTCATTAGCTGCTCGTCTCGACATTGACCACCGCGTGCGTGATGGCACTGATGCTCTCTAACTGCTGTTCATCACCAGGTTGCGACTTATTAAAGGATGGCACAGGCGGAGACAAGTCGTCAGGCAAGTGAACAATGACTTGAACAATAAAACCCTCCGGTATATTACAATCTTCGATGCGCAGACGGTCGGGGAAACCCTGCCCGCAGCAATACCACCGTTGACGTTCACTTTTAAAGCCGGACAAATCGGCAAGTTCACGTTTAACACGATACACGGTGTCACGGGGTCGCACATTGAATGTAAAATCTTGGCCGGTTGAAAGTCTGAAGGTGATGCTTCTGGTGGTGGTTGACGGCTGTCCACCAGCTGATGGATCTGAATTTTGTGCAGACTGAGAATTTTTGGAGTTTTTATTTTTCGACTTCTTCTTGTGACTACTACTAGTATTGGATTGGTTACTCTGCTTTGTATTAGACGATTCGGAATGACGTTTGCCACTACTGGAGGATACGGCTGGTTGTTCAGTCGAGGCGTTAATATTGGCGTTTGCCGAGGGTCGCCTGCTAGTGCCCTCGTTCGAAATATAATCCTCATTATTAATTGATTCTTCCTCAATCAGATTATTGGGCAAACAGAGAACGTATGGTGGTAGTTGGTAGCGATTCCCCAATTCATCATAACAATCGAATAAAGTACCTAAAATTTACAGAATATTCGGAGAATATAAAGGTATAATTATGGAAATAGACTTTATAGTTTACGATAGAATCAATGGTTCAGAATTTTTAATTTTTTGAGGAATCCACCAATACTGTTATTGGATCTTATGCAATCTCGATTGTTGTAGCTTCCCATTCATATCCCTGTAACCCCCAAAATGCACTTCATAAATTATGCAGATGACTCATACATACTCTTATAGTTTTAACAGAAAATAATAACCTTTTGAATATTCAGTCACTCAAAGTTCTATGACTGATCTACTCATGTCGAAGATGCTGAAGTTGGTAGGAAGATGAAGCAAGAATCATTAGCTTTATTAATAAAAAGGAGGAGGTTTAGCTACTGTACTCAAGATCTCAATCTTTGGAACAAGCTCACCAAAGCAAACTAATTCAATTTAAAAAGACAAGACTGATAAAAGATTCATTCATTTAAAAGATTTCACACAATTACCTGTGGGTAAAATTATATTGGCACCATCAACAATGGCCTGGGCCAGCTCCCATTCATTTTTTTCCAAAGCTTCAGCTGCAGCTCTGAGAGCATCCCAAATTTCCCGTCGTCCTTCAAAGGCAGGAGCAGTATCCCAAAATTCTTCTCTTTTGGATATCACTTGTCTACTATTTAGAGGTATGTCACTGTACCATTTCAATTTATTTCGTTTCAATGGTTGGTTTTTACCAACTGTTACTAAAACATTAATGCAAAATAAACATTTTTAACATATTCATTAAGTAATTAGTTTTTTAATATGCCTTTAAAAAATTAGTAATACTTATATTTAATGATAATCTGGTGGAGCTTGAGAACCTTACAAAAAAATGCATAACCTGTATTATTCCTTATCAATATTGACTATATTTTTAAGAATTCTGAAACAATACCTAAACATTAATACTTCAATTTTCAACCTAATTGGTTGAAAAATCAAGCAGATGAGTTTATTTAAATGAGTTAATAAATACAATTGAAAGCCAATGTGATTATTAATATGGAAGATTTTAAGCAGTGTGAAATGTTCTTTATATTAAATGTTTAAAACTAGATAACTGCATACATAAATTCAGGATAGTAAAGTATTCATAAAGTATTCCTGATGCAAGTAAGCCCATACCCAGGGGAGGGGGAATAGGGGTGACTATTCCCCACCTAAATTTTCAGGGCACCTATTTTTTTAAGTATAGTATTGTTTCATACATATAGAAAATGGTATTTACATAGATTTAGAGGAGGCATAAGAACACCCTCACCCAGATGGAACTTAAATATATTCCCTATTCCCCCCTTCTAAAATTCCTGGGTACGGGCCTGTGCAAGTGAATATGGGCAAGTAAAATATTCCCCACCTACCATTGTACTTGCTACCAAATTGACTGACTTAAAATATAAGAGATCAATTTTTATAAACAACCTGTTTTATTCTCTCATATTTGTATTTAAAATTCATTATTCCTGGGAACAATGTATTAGATTAATCTTTACAAAATAATCTATCTAGTAAATTTATCATATATAATTCATTTAGATTTTTTAATAGTCAAAGATATAATAACAGATATATTGAAATTGTATTAATTCCTAAACCAGAAATTTTAGGCAAATAGAAGATGAAAAGATTATGTTGATAAATGATGACACGATAAATTTCTAATTTAAAAGTTCTTATTAATCTTTTTTATAACTGAAGATTTATCATAGAACTTGCATTATAAAAAGGTTATCATCCTAAAATGTAGGGGTATTTTATGTATAAGTTAGCATATATTTCATTCAAAATGCTTTCATAAATTAAAAACCAATCCATGTAATAATGTATGCAAGTCATTAAATTATCTTAGTTCTAATAATAATTTTAAGAGTCAAAATGTTTGCAAATTTTTTAATAAAATCAAGCATTCGAGATATGTTCTAATACATTCCTAAAATTTTGAATAATGGAAAAAATAAACAGATCTCAAACCTCTTCGTCTGCTTGATCTTCGTTGCCTTGAGCTCTCGGAATTATCAGCTGATCTTCTTAGGCAATTACCCATTTATCTCCCATATCATAAAACTGAGACGCTTAGTTTTTTATGATTGAAATGTTTAAACAAAGAAGACAAATTGAATACATATAAAATGCGACAAAAACTTACTTGAAGGTAATCTGCTTTCATCATGTTATATTAATTTTAATACGGGGTTAAAGAGATTTTTATAAGCTCGTTGTTATAACACTACTTTGCGAATATTCAATATTATTAAACTATTGCAGATTGGAACATCCCTCAGAACACATTTCTATAATAATTATCTATAGATATCATAAATTAATAATACAATGAGAAAGGGATTTCCTACATCAGTTGCATGATAGAGGGTTGGTGTTATTAGTTGGTGTAACAATAATAGTGTTGTAGTCACTTAAGTTGCCATTGCGGGTTTTTTGATTCTATGTTGTTGTACTCTTGAATGTTCGAGAAAAATAAGTCTAAAACGGAGGACTTACGAGTTGGTTTGTTAATTTCCTGCTTTGATATTTCATTGATATCTGATTGGATGGTATGTCTCTTAATGAAAAAGCCATAAAGAGGTTTAAAATATTATACAGACAATAAATAAATAAATGCATATTTTTGTAAATGGGATTCAACAGTAATTTGTTGACAATTTTTTGAAAAATAAAATCAAAGTGGACTTAGTGATAATTAATTAGATTAGATTAAATTGATTATATTATATACACTAATTACAAACCTCTCAAAGTATATCTAATTATTATTTTGATGACTTATATGAATTTTGAGATACTAGTCTAATAATTTTAATTAGAGGAGACAAAAATCATCCACTATTCCTGAATACAATTGCAATTCCTAAATATTCTCAACATATATAAAATCTCATCTGGAGAATTATTACAATTTGAATTATTTGTGCAGCGATACCATTGTTAATCTGAATATTACTGTGTGTGCTGAATAGTGTAGGTACTTGTACAGACATGAATAGATATGGCCGTCGAGGAGTGACAGAGAAGAATAGAAGTGCAGATTTGTATTGAACTTTGAGAGAGCTCATATTATAACCATTAAGAGAACAAACTGAAGCTTCCAATAGTAGTAGACCATCAGAATAATCCATCCATGCATATAAGGTGTCTCATATAATATATGAATTTTAATTAGTAACAACTTTAATATAATTATAATTTCTATATCAAACATTGACAAACAAAAATGTTCACCTGTGGAAAGTTTGTTTTAATCGTGTTGTTGTGCATCATGGCTATCGATAACACTAACGGTGTGGTAAGTCAAACATTTCAAATTCTCTATGATGTCAACAATATCACATTCACAGAAGAGGACATCATTACCATTAACTTCACTGTATTCCATCCAACTACTATTCGAATGCCTTCCATACCACCCATCAAAGGCCGGGTTCTATACGACAAAGTTGCGGA
>JAYMFX010088887.1:0-13375 GCA_036784945.1 Monocelis spectator | reverse complement strand
TCTCTAACTTCTAAATTATAGCCAGGGCAACTGTGGGCGGAATCCGGTGGAGGAATCCGGCGGAGAATGTTACTCTCATAAGAAATACCTAGTAATTTGACTCAATTTTTATTGTTGTTGATCATCCTACATATTATAATGTATATTATTACAGAAATGTATAACTTTGTATTGTCCTTAATGTTTTGTAAATACCTACACTTTATATGACTAAAATGTTTAAATATTATTTTTATTGTCATTGATTCAATCCGTATATTTTCTTTGGAGGAATAATAGAGTAGACCATAGAGAGTAATAATACCAAGAGAGTTTACTCTCTAAAATACAGAAACGCATATCGCTGCTTTTGTCCCACCAATTTCGCACAATTTCCTATCTCCACCATTATAAAAGCATCATTTACAAATTGACGTCACTCCTGAATGTCTGGTCTGATTTTAATACTTCTTATATCTTTAGAAAGTGCTCCTTTGATATTTTCTTACAGGAAAAGAATTATTAAAATTAGACTAGGCGTCCAGGAGTGATGTTAATTTGTAATTGATGGTTTTATAATGGCGGAGATAGGAAATTATGCGCGTTGGTGGGACAAAAGCAGCAATATGCGTTTCTGTATTTTAGAGAGTGAACTCTCTTGGTATTATTACTCTATGGTTGGATAATGTATTAATAATAGAGTAGAGAGGGTATTTATATTATTATATTTTTAGATAATGAATACCGCTCTTTACTCTATGGTGTAGACTGTCTTCTATAATTTGGGAAAGTTTGAATAGAGGTCTTTTCTCTTGAAATGATCAGTTTTAAAAGTCACATCTGTGCAAATATCCGCATTCCGTAAATGAGCACGTCCCATAAAGTTTTAAAAAATAAGGCCGCCTGATATTTCAACTTATTATTTCAAAATGTCATTAACTATAGGTAATGATCACGCTGGAGGAAAAATGGAGGGAATTCCCTCCATTTTCATGGATAAACTTGTTGGTGATTTTCTTATTCATGCTCATGGATCCAATTCGTTTTGAACCGACCTCGCCACAATTTGACTGAGAATGTGAGAATGCGGTCTTTTTCTAAACTTCCGTTCTTTTAGCAACTATACGTATGTAATAAACAAGCATATAGTCAAAAATATATCCGGGCTTAATCTGAGATAAAATAAACAGAGGAATCTATTTATAATGTATACATACAATGTGTCACTGCCCTTAACAGATATATTAAGATCGTGTATAACACTTTTACAATCTCTATATAGCGCTATAAAATATTTCATTCCCGAGAGTACATCGCCGGGTTTTGAACTCTCGACCCCTTGGATTGCTGTATAGAGATTGTAAAAGTGTTATATGCACTATCTTAATATATATATTTATAACGTTTTCTTCAAAGGATGCTGCATAAAATACCTATCTCGTATATAAACTATATAATAAAGAATATATTCCTCTCTCTAGATGCTCTAGAGGAAATAGAAAGAAAAACAAGCCAGTTTTTAAGTTTTTCCTTTATTTTATTTCTAGAAATTGAATTATCATTATAAAGAATAGACATTTTAAAATAATTCTCAATAATTACGTATAGAATCGAAAATCAAATCAACCTAATCTATAGATGTGTATAATAGTATTGTAAGCATACAGAATAAAATTGAAGTCTAAATCTACAATATACAATATAGATACGTACGTATGTATTAGTGAAATAATAATTAGCGATAAAAAAATACACATTTTGTAAATTATATCAATCACAAATACTTTTCAAATATGAAGGTATGCACACAAAATAATTTATAATATATAAATTCGTGCATTGATTGGTTATGTGTAGGGTAATGCATAGGTTATCTGTGATTTTATTCACTTATTATACAGATAGATTAGTACATGTGTAATATGATCGACCAAATATAATATAGACATATCATCAATAAATATTTTATCAAATAATTCTACCATATAGAATATAGATGGTAATTAGTCAATAGCGTACACTATAAACATCAGTTAACAAGGGTTGCGTTAACTTTAAGTGAAATCACGTGACAAACACGTTAAGACACGACAACATGCTATACTAATTAGATGATATGATTGCATAGAGAAATCAGAATCAATCAATAAACTGTAATGCATAATCTGATCGATATAATTATGAAGCATGGTAGGTAATTAGAATACAGGTTGTTTCGCTAAAAATTGCGTTTTTCTAAAACGCAAAAACATCAAATTATATAGATTAATAGATTTCGAAGATTATAATAGCTTTAATTCCATATTCCATAGAATGTCGAAAACGCAATTTGTTTAGTGGAGCAGCCTACATCATAAATGATAAACATTAATATGAATATATCTGGTAGAGAATATGTCGTACATAGGTAATACAATTTAAATCTTTGATAACCTTTTCGATGATGGAAAAACAGATGGACAGACATTATAGATATATGCTTATATGTAAATAATATGTAAATTTTAATAAAGTATGATAATGAAAAATATGACAGTGGTATTCATATTTCAGTTAGTATTAGAATATATTTACAATAAATTGATTGAGTGTGTCATCATATCCGTAATCACTATAACTGTCAAATTAACACTGCTAAATAAAACAGCGCGTTTAAAATTGTCAATATTTCAATAAGCAGACAGATTCAAGTTGGTTAAATAGAGCGTATACTTCAGGCATTTGATGAAATATTGGATAATTAATTTTGCATTGATAAACACTTTTTTTACATTGAAACAATAATTGTGATAAAAAAATACAACTTGAACATTTTAAAAATTATAAAATGCATTCTGTTTCTTTTGGATGTTTTACTTTCAAAATATGATCCAATGTTCTATTATGCATAATAACAGGTATCTACTGAAAGAATAGAACTGTGCAATCGATATGAGAGCAAATCTTTAATTATACTTTAAGCAATTTACCCCATTTAAATAAAAAATAACATTTATTATATATCACTACTTTCAGTAGTAAAACATCATTTATGAATAAATATGTTTTTAACAATAGAATACCTCAATGACTTTGATAAAGCCATTGAGGTTAATATTTAATAAAAGTGAAAATGTGGAATAGAGTTTTAAAAAACAATACTGCATGGTTTGTAAATAATAAATTAAATTTTTTTTTATATAAATGGTATGATGGGATTATTTGAGATATTATCATCATTATTAGTACAGATATGCATATTAATAGGTACAAATAGAGTCATTTGAATTATAGAAGAAGTGCACAGTGACAAAATTGAAACAATACAAATTAAAGAAAAAATAAACAACAACAACAACAAATCTGAAGCTACTAAAAAAACAATGGACAAATAATCACACTTAACATCTTTCATAGCAATCAATAAGCCACTTAATACTATAAGGCGAATTAATCAATGAATACAAGTAGAAAACCAACCAACAATGACAAAACAATACTTGTTAATCGAATAGGTAAAGTTACGCATCATTTTTTTAATCTGGTAGTATTAAAATTGTTTGCATAATCTGTGTTTGACAATTCACAAATAAAAATGAAAGTCACAAAGCAATGAACTAATGAAAGAACTGAATTCACAAAAACTAATTAAATATATGCATATATATATTGCCATTCTCATAAATAAATAATACACTAACATAGAAAAAATAAAACAATTGCGTGCGAGGCAATAAACTTCATAACCATAAAGATAATTCTACACTGAATGCGACTCATTTCAGCATCATTGATTAGATAAACTAATCGACAGTGTTAAGGCATTAACATGATAAAAATTGATATTCGTTAAAAATCCAAATACTACTTACAGAAATACGAGTAGTAAAATAGTATATAAAAATAATAGTCTATTAGAAGAAATTATTTCTTAAATCTTAGATTATTGATTACATTAAAGTGTGCGTGGATTTACTTTGCCACGATACCAAATTCTCTTAATAGATATCAGTCATCAAAAGGCGAATAAAATGAAATATTCAGGCCTTAAAGATTCATTTCTATTGATACTTTATATTTCACAGCCGCTTAGAAAATGTTTATGGCTAATAATAGGATAAATATGTTTCGTTTATTCTACAGGGTGTTCAAAAAATAACTATGCAGTAAAAATAATCTGTTTCCTTTTTCCTTCAATGCTATAACAGTCTAAATGCATAGATATTTATTGATATAAATTTTTTTTTACTGCATAGTTATTTTTTGAACACCCTGTATAAAGTTATCTCATAATGAATGAATGAATGAATAATACTCCAGATGAAATGAATACTGAATATTAGAAGTAGTGATAATATTATGACCGCACAAATTAAATATAACAATCTACTTATATCGGAAAACACAATCTGCATAACTATAACCCATTTTCTTTGGAGTGCTGGAGTTGGACATTTTTATTTGCAATGTCGCAGAAAAATTGCACGGAATTAAAAACAAAAAACAAAATTTTAATGCAGCGTTGATAAAATTGGGAAATTATAGAAAAAAACAAACGATGGCAACTAAATTTTCAACGATGCATTCATTACAGCGAAATACAATTAATAGAATTGATATTATTTCGTTATTACTGACAGCTTCTTCTTCTTCTTCTTGAGACAGAGAAATGTGAACTGTTGTCACTTGCCATCTGAAATGAAATGACAATAATTCCCAAATATTATTACTGATGTCATCATACATATTAGGATAAACACATCGATGAAATATCAAATCAAATACAAGAGAGATGATACCCTCCCTCCTACATATATCGATATTAAAAAGTATTTCTTTGACTATATAAGTCTATATGCGCGCAACTATATACAGAGAAATAGTGTTTTGGAATGATGCTTGCTAGAGATAACGGGAGTTTCACTGAATCTCGACAGAGACACGCAAGGAAAGCATCCTTTGAAACTCATTTTCAAATCTAAAACGTCACAATTTCTTCACACAATAGATACTACAATAGGACAGGCATACCTAAGTATATGATGATAGGAGAAGCAGCAAACTCCCCTCATTAATAGTTACGCCTTATAACACTTTTTAGCATCGATTTCATTAGTTAATGAATAATAGCCACCGAAAATGTAAGGAAACAGCTCAGGTACACTCGCCTTGAATAATTGAAATATGAAATACAGAATCTGCATAATACTCTCTCTATTTGCTGTTCTGCATAAGAATTTACAGAAATACTCATTGGTATATAAATAAAAATATTTTAAGATTCTATATTGATACACTATTGACTATAACATGATATGACATCATATTCATATCATATCATCGTTCATGCATAAAATCGATTCAATCAATTGTTCAGGTAGACTCTCCAATTCATATTCATTCGCTACTTACGCAAACAAATCTCTCTCTCTCTCTCTCTCTAATTTCTCTATAAGAAGTCATTGTGATTTGAGAGGGAAGCGATAGATCAATAAACTCAAACTTACAATTCCTGTGCTGACAAAAATTTCAGAGTAGGGGAGAATTAGAGTGAATAATTTTATCGGATCAGTGTGACCTGACCATGTCTATATACTCTCTACACGCATGCAAATAGGAAACAAGACAAATGAAACTCTCTTAATCGATTAATTTAAAATCGAATCAAGCAGAGCATAAACAATTGTGGGCGCATTCTCGCATTGTGATTTCAATGGATAATAAATAAGGGAAGGCTATGACATCATTATCTTTTAATTATCTGCAAAGTCAAAATTCAAAAAAAAAAATTACATTTATGATTTAGATTTAAATGAAACTCACTTCGATGTTTTTGCAATATGATTGGTGAAGATGTCTGGAATCCATTTCTATTTGATTCCATCGGTCCCTGTATAAGACGGCTCACAAGAGTGCTACTTTGTACATAGCTGCACATGATTTCGATGAGTTGAGCTCCCTTATCGGCTGGTAATTCTGTAGCATCTCGAGAATTAGTCACTGGACGGTTTTCGTTACTTTCAATACGTATGTGGCGGACTAATGCATTGGGGATATCTTTGATCATAATCCAGCGACATTGAAATTCACCACGCCATTTACTTTGACTCCAAATGCCAGATTGCTTTTCCTGATCAACTGGGGAAAACATTTGAGCTACACCACAGAATTTACCCGACCCATTCACTGAGAATATTAAGAAGACAGGGGCGGGGTAATTTTCCCGAAATACTTGATCTAATCGTTTATTACCTCTTTCAGTTGAGCACCATATGCCATGCTTAATCGAAATGAGAATGTCATCTTCAGAATAGGATTTTATAACAAAGTAATGCGCATCACTCATTTTTGGCACTAGAGCTGTTTTGTGGCCATTTTGTTTGGTTGTAGCAGAGGTAGCAGTTGGTACGACTTGACCGCTACTATTTTCCGATATATTATTACTTGAAGTGACGCCGTTGGATGATGATAAAGAGGATGGAGCGGGTTTAGCATAAGCTGATGCAATCTTTGTGTAAGGAGGAGTACTTAAGACTGGTAGCGATATAGTCGGAGATCTACTGAGATAAGACAAACTTTCACCGGGATTGGCATTTGACAGAAAGACAGAATTTGAGAGATACGGATTGAAGGGTGATTGAAATAGCAATTGAGATGAGCCGACGGACATTCGAGCAAATGCTTGGTCAAGCGGTGAAACATCACCTGAAAGTTGCTTCCCATTCATTTCTGGATAGCCTGGACAACCATAGCAAAGTGTTTGGTCAGAATTAGCGCTTAGAAAGCATTGCGGCTGGCAGGAATAAATGGCCGATGCTTCCTGAGAAGGAATGTTGTAGTACATCAAAGATTGTGGAGGATTTATAACTGGTGGAGGATAAACTAATGAACCATTCACAGGATAAAATGTTGTGCCTCTGTAGTTAAAGCCGCTTCCATATAATGGTCCATAGGGAGAATTCGCAGGAGAACTAGAAGAATTATTATTGTTATTATTAGTAGTTTCAGAAGCTTCTTTAGGCGGTGATTCCTTACTCTTTTGTTCCATATTGTGCTGCTTAGTTATTAAAAAGATACCTAAAATATTTAGATATTTCATTTTACATATTATAATGGTTCATTTTCAAATATATTATACTATATGTAGTAAAAAGTTAATACACAAAAACATCACACATAAAATAAATTCGATTATTTGTTAACCAATATGCCTATATCAAATATATATTGTGGGCTTCTAGCTATGTACTAACACCAATAAATAAGGGATGTTTGCATTAGATTACTGTATATAGCATATTGTAATAATTTCCATTCTAATTATGAATATAATATTTACAATCTATTTCATCAACTTTAATGAATTGTAGATGATGAAGGAAATAAAAATTTAATGTGATCCATTTAGCCAAATTGAATATTATTTGATTAAGTATAAAAAAAATAAAACTATTGCTATTAAAAGTCAAGTCAATTTTGCTGAGCGCTTTCATGTTTATTACATCATCAGAGCATAAAGTGAATAAGAATATCAAGTTTACAATTAAATAGCCACAGCTCATTACTCGGAACTAAAATCAGTATTACATAACCACTCCATAATTCATAACTAACAAAATTATCAATCAAAAGTACATGTCTACAGAGTAATAAAATACATTCAGTCAAAATAAATAAACTAAACTATAATAAGAAATAAGATAACATAAAATAATGAAGTTAAAATAAGCCTACACATGGAGATTATAAAATACCACAGAGTTCTTCATGAGTTTATTCTGCTACACTCCTATCTATAGAAGTTTTGATTGAAGGTTATGCATTGTTTCATCTTTGTCATAAATCAATACAATGCCCACCCACTAATGTCAAAAAGGAATAAGTGAAGATGCCCTATGAATCCTATACAATACGCAGTGGATGTACACATCGCGGTGGTGGTGTGTATTTTGTAAACTTGATATTCTTATTCACTTTATGCTCTGATGATGTAATAAACACAAAGTGCTCAGTAAGAGAGGTGTTAAGTTAAACACAGTAATATTATAATTTTAGTTAATCTCAAGCTGTTGATATTAAGCAGACTCTATTGCATTTTTAGCCTATTATTTATTCACTGAGTACCTTGCATAGAAAATTTTATATGATTGCTACCTAGACTACATGAATGTCATCTACCACATCTAAACCCATAAAACATTACATTATTTACCAATGCCATAGATTAATTTAGACTTTCAAAATATCAATTTTATATGAATAGTAAATTAAAAAAATTAGTGGTAGTGGTACCAAGGTAAATTATGTAATTATTGATATAACTATATTGAAATTAAGTTTATGATTTGGATAGATGGAATTTCTGTCAAATAACTATTTGGATAGTTATAAATAAATTATGTCATTAACAACATTCCTAGTTATTAATGGTAGTTTGTTCAGCACCAATAATGCCCTTTTAGTTTTCACTGATTTTAATGAACTTTTAACCACATAGTACAGAGGCATAGTACAGTTTGATACATAAATATCATATTTGTTTTGGATTCAAGAATTCAATGTAACTTTCTCCTAGGTCTTATTCTTTATAGGCTGACAATAGAATATAGGTACATTTCTAACAGGACATTATATCAAGTAACAACTTACTTTACATTTTTAATAAAATAGACAAGTCTTAAAAATGCCTTTTCCTTTTTCTCATAATAACTCTATTTCCTTAATAAATCATTAATAAATTAAAAAATCCAAATAATAAAAGTACAAAGTTTTTATTTTAAATAATCTGTACCCTGTAGAGACAAATATGCATCAAATCAATTTAGTTCCCAAGTTTCGTGAAAGAAGTTTAGATAGCCCTCCAAGAATGTAAATAAACACTTTTCAAACTTTATTAAAATTTCAAGCTCTTATAAAAATTGATACCTAGTTCCTTCTTAGAATCATTTAATAAATGCAGTATTAAAGTAATAAAGAAAAGTCTAAGTTGTTTGATGATAGTTTATTTGATCAGCAATAATGACAGATCTGGGAATGATAGTATAGCATGTGATTATAGGACTATATAGGACTTAGATCCGATGAACAAATAAGCAGGTTCAAGTTCAAGCATGTATAGATATATACCCTAATAATTATTGCATAATACTGTAAATCATACAGGGCCATATTTCAGAACTACACTCTCAAACCCCAGCGTTAAATCAATAGAGACATTTTTGAGAGATCAGAGTGCCGTTCTTGAATTCCTTTCGTCATCACCGATTGTACAGCATTTTGAATAATAATTTGTTGTCACATCCTCTACATACCCTCATTGATAAGTCTTTAAGGACCTCCAGACAGCAGAAATTTAATTCTGATTTTTTTTTATGTTAAACAATGTTTTCCATTGATTGTAAATAAACAACTTTACTTACTCACTCATATTCGTAAGTTATTTTGTGTGAGTATGTATATACGTTTAATTAGTGAGTACATACATCAGATATTGTTTTTTCGCATTAAAATATAAGTATAAAAAAAAACTCGACCTTGGGTTAATTTGGTTCAATTCAGATTATAGTCAATTTTAAAAAATCCTATCTGTAAATTAGTAGGTAAGCACCGCGCATTTGCTTACCTAATAAACATTTATGTTGACAGAAACATTAAGGAAAATAAATATAGGATATATAGGAACCAAAGGTTGATTTCACTCTGACATTACTTTAGATGAAATAAAAAGATGTAAGTAAATATTAATAAAATGATATATTTGCAATACACACAATCATTATATATATTATATACAAAAAAGTCAATGTTATTATCAAACAATGTACTGTATATACTTAATCACAGAACTTAATGAAGGTGAAACCAATCAATTTATGTTTTTTTATGTTGATCTATTTGATAGTTCATCTCTTAACTTCTAAAAAAACATAAAAACAATAGAATTGATACATATTTGACATACTGCAAAATAAATTTCACTTTAGGAGTTTGGCTGGGAAATTTGAATAGTATTTTGTAAGAATAGCTGAGAAATAGTGGGTGTCAGGATAAAATACTTCCATTTCAAGAATTTTCATTTGAGTTATGATATGAGGTAAAGATTTGGTTTATCTTTCATATCTTTACACAATCACTTCAATGGAAGTGTACATATTACAATAATAGTAATAGTAAAATGTCTTACTTGAATTTGTGAAAGAAGATCTTTTTGATTAGCAACCAGTTGCTGAATAAAAAGAGATTCCTGCAAAGAAAAATTGAGAGAAACTTACAATAGTTGGAAACATTCTGATAATAAATCTTAAATAAACTTGTAGAAAAGAACAAAACATCGACAAACGAGATATAATATTACATAATTCGTGATATCTATTAGTTAGAACTGATGAATTCTTATCTAAGAACCTTCTTCCGTTAAAAACCTTTCTCCAAAGACATTACTAATTACTATATAAAGTAAGCAATCTTATTCTATAGAAATTCCCAGTAGGTAATCAGTAATTTTCAAAATTGAAAAACTCACTAATTTTTCATTATCTTCCTTCACGGTTCGCCTGAGGTTTCTTATTTCTCTGAAATGTAATGACATTTTGTGAGAGAAGTAGAAATTGATTATTAAAACAATAAAATTAAAAGACAAAATACAAGATTAAATTGTGATTTCGTTTTTCCAAAATTTCCACACGTTCTTCAAGGCTATTCTTCAAGTTAACATTTTTTCCCTAAAAAATAAAAAATATTTTATGATGTATTTATTATCTATTGTAATTCTTGATTACTCAAGTCCAGCCTGGTAAAATTTCTAAAAAGATGGCATCATTTTAAGAAGCTTCAACTAAAACTCTATAATTCTACCCGAACTTCTACACCTTTTCCAGAAGTAATTTAGAAACTATCAGTTGGATTTCTTTAGTCAATAATTTATCGTTAAATAATTAATATTGAAATTCCAGAGTTGGAAGGGGTCTGTATATGAGTACTAATGATAGAAGTCCGCATAATACGCAGCTATGCATTTCGATAAAGTTTTACAAGTTAGAAAATTATTTAATCGTGCAAGTTTATTTATTGAGTAGTACAATAGTTCTTGATATAATACAGACTAATTTGTTCTTAGTAGGATATTGTAATAAGGTAAAAATATGCAACAAAAAGATAATTCATGCCTATTAAAATTGAATAGGAAACTAATCACAAACAAATGTGTGCTATAAAACTGCGTATACATGGGTTCGACCGGGCGAACCAGAAATGAGAGAGAGAGGCGGTAACCCAAAATACTAACTGATGATGAAGTTGAAATAGTAATTGGTTGGATTGAAAATGATCCAGATTTGACATTGGCTCAAATAAAAGCTAACATATTCGAACAATTTTGCAAGTTAACTTAACTTTCATGTATTGCAAACTACATGGAAGATAAGACAATTACAAATACTATCAGAGATCATGATCTCTGAGGAAAACAAGAGAAAAAGACGAGAATATGTTTTGGCATTGAACAATTATATACTTGAGGGTAAGGAGATTGCATGGATTGATGATGAGACAAATTATTTCAATCTTTTTTGTCGAAGATCACAAGGTAGGTCATAGAGCTGTAAAAGTTCTATCAGCATCTTGTTGTCCAAATGTCCACTTAATTGGAGCCGTTTCATCTGAAGGTCTCATATCATTGCATGTAAATGCATTGGGGAAAAATCAGTGACACTTCTAACGTGTATAAGAAAGGCTCGGCAACAACCTGCCAATATCATATAGCTTTCCTCGATATGAGGTCGACAACGTTGGCGCAGAGGCAATCATTAAATCAGCGCAACTGGCAGGAGTGCACGGGCGCATGCTCAGTTACATTCGAAATCTTTACAAATACAATTACACGAACTTATGAGGATCGAAAATTAAAATTAATAGAGGGATTAAACCAGGTGACCCGCTCTCGCCTATTCTGTTCAACTTAGTAATCGATCAGGCTATAAAGAAACTAGACTCATTTGGCTATATGGGTCCTGCATTCGACCATATGGGTATTGACTATATTGAGAATACTTATCCAACAAGAGAACGAATCAACAGACCTTTAAACCCAAACAACATCCTCTGCCGGTTCGACTGCCCCGAGTCCCGGAGAGTCTGGCCCACATCATTCAAGGGTGACGCGTGACCAGAATAAGAAAACATAATAACACCTGCAAATAGATTGCTAATTCTCTTAAAGGAATGGGTTACATAATTGTCGAAGAACAGCATTTTAAAACACCGCTTGGCCTAAGAAAGCCGGACATCATAGCCATTAAAGATCATCATTGACGCGTAAGTAATCTCTGATAATTTCCTATTAAAAGAAGCAACTAATAACAAAATAGCCAAGTACACAGAACCGGGGTTCATCGAAGCAGCTAAAGCCCACATGACCAACATAGTGGGCTATAACGTCGATTGTCCGGATAAGAACATCATGGCAGCCAGGTATGGTGTGCATCAGCTGCTAGAACACTCCGGACCTTAGGCATATCAACCAGAACACTTTAAATAATAGCTGCAAACACCATTAGTAACAACAGAATTAATATATCTCGGTCCTTTAAACAAACGGATGCCAACCAGCAAGTCAATCTCGGTCCCTGAGAAGTACCAGTCGGTGCGCACAGTCTACCCCTAGCGAAAGAGTACGCCACGGCCGAAAGGGCAACTCCAGTTGCCGCGACTGGTCCCGTTTAGTGGCACAAATCCTGTAAGCGTTCTCGTTCCCGATGCCGTCGTTACATCTCACCATCGTTTGTAGCGTCAGAATCGGCACTCTCGGCGTAATAGTGTGTGATTACGCTCTTTGTTATTAAAGATTAAAACAATGTTTTGGCAACAATGAGGCAACCTTTTTACGTCTAGGCCCATATTCTTTAATGATGAATCCTATAGAGAATGTGTGGTCATCTCTGAAAACTTATGTAAAGTCGCACCTTCGCCTTCCTACAGTAATTGTACCAAATGTAAGAGAACAAAAACTATAATATCTGGAAACGCACGTTAAAGGTGGCTTAAATATCCTCAATAATGCCATATGTTCAAGATCTTGCCAACATATAACGACATTTCATGGTCAAATAACTGAGTTAGAGAATGTGAACGTTGGTGTATAAATACATTTTACCCTTGGTGTTTTTCTGTAATATTATTTTATATTATTAGACTGCCATTGAGAATAAATACAACATGATTTGTTAAATATAAGTTTGCTAAATATTACTATATTTTGTTACACAAGTTTGAAATCTCTATAAAGCGCTTCATTGCGCTTTATATAACCTATATTTAAAAATGATAATTATAAGTTTTTCTCCTTTTAAATAATAATAGATCGTAGCTTCTCTCTTTTTTCTATAATTATAAATAACTACAAATAAATTAAAAGCTATGC
>JAYMFX010088886.1:0-21372 GCA_036784945.1 Monocelis spectator | reverse complement strand
ATAATTTGATTGGCTCTCAGAATATGAGAGAACCTCTCAATCAATACGTGAGTTTAGTGAGATATCAGGATCCATAATTTGATTGGCTCTCAGGATATGAGAGAACCTCTCAATACGTGAGTTTAGTGAGACATGAGGATCCATAATTTGATTGGCTCTCAGAATCTCTCAATTAAAACATTCTCTTCCAGTGTATTTCAGACACTATATTTATAGCGTAACTATAGCAACGAATGCTTGTAACCAGCAGTAACCTAGGTGGATTATGTTTAAAAGTGATTGAAAAAAAATGCTTTTTATCGGGTATTACTCATAGGATAGATATTCTGTGTGGAGCTTGTCATTAATTTCCCGTATAGAAGAATCTAACAATCTATCAATTTCTCTCTTAACAATACTTACCTAAATTAGACATACAGCACTATGTAATTTATTTACTAAAATCCAATTGATTCTGTGCAGTAGATAAGTCTCTCTATTTTAAGAGGATATCAAACTTTCTGAAAGGAAGTATGTTCTAATGTTCAGCACAATAATAATAACAATATAAACGCGCATTGTTATATCATCAGAAAGGCTGAGTGTGTATATAGCAAGCCTTCTATAGCAGTAGAATTAGAAATCAGGTGGACAGGTGAAACAATGAATAACAAAGAACAATAGAATAGATAGATCAAGCGCGTGTAAGTTAAACTCTTATGGCTGAACCATCGAGAGAAGGAGACGCGAGATAGCTGCACTATCAGAGATTATTCAGAATTGATTAAATTCTAACAGTGGTTGATGGAGTGTTGAGTTCATTGAAAATGAATGATATGAGCAATCTAATCTAATCTAATCCAATCCGCCATTTATGTAAATCAGAAAATTCAATCAATTGAAATAATATGCAATAATTTAAATTTCTATATATTATTATTTTTAAATTAGCCGACAATTAGATTAGAAATTCGTTCGTTATAAAAAAAGCTCTCTCAATCTAGTTTATGCATGTAGGAATGTTTAACTCACCTCCACCATTCTGCCAAGGTTGGCGATGTGAGTCTGACTGTCTGACAGAGAAGCGTCCTTCTCTGTCGTTCTCGTAAGACTACCGCCAAGATTAAAGCAGCCAGTGGCTTCCTTGTCCGTTTTGAGCCAAAGCATCACAGTGCTGGTTAAGTTATAATGAGCGTTTCTCCCGTTGGATTTCTCCTACACAATAGAGAAATAAGAAATAAGAGAATAGAGATGTGACAATTTTTTAAACGCTCCTGGTTATAATTAAAAGAGCAATCCTCACCTTCACTTCGACAACGTGAATGGAGTCCCAGCAGCCACTGGCGCGCTTAGTATCACCGGCCTTTTTAATGAGGATGACACAGGCAAATCCATGTTCTAAATCCCACAGATAGACGGATGAAATGCCACCATCATAGTACCTATAATAAAAACCAAATAATCAACTGACTGTCTTAAATCAACCCGCACCAACTTCTATTTATAGAGTGAATCTCAAAGCATCACTCAATGATTAAAAGTAGGTGTGAATGGCCATGATTTCAAGAAAATCATCAATTAAAAAGTGGCATTTACGTGTAAGCCTTCAAATTATACTTCTCTAATGATGATTGACACAAACAGTTATAGTCTCCAGATAGTTTAGACACTGTATTTCTATTAGTTCATAATGTAGATAGATTATATGATAGTAATATCTATATACACATGTATTATAATTTATCAGTACAATGAGGAAGCGTAACTCATCCGCATCGATTAAAACCCAACCTTTTAACTACATGAATACTATCGAAGAGTATTCTTACCATAACTTAACTAATTAAAATCTGTTCTTGAATAAAGAATTAAAATAAAATATCTCTTAGTTTACATTTCTCTATATTGATCAAAAGCGGAATTTGCTTCTATTTCTAATTTCCGAAGCCTTTCACTAGGTAAGGGACCATCTTCGATAGGGGGGTCATATGTGTTTGTCCAAGGAGATCTGTATGAATCACCATCACGGTTATAATCACAGAGAAGGTAGTCTTTACCAGCCTACAATAAATGTCATGCCTCATCATGAATTTCTAATGAAACATTTGTTTTTCTTTTTAAATAATTTTCAGTAGTAGTGTCTTTGTTTTACTTGAGAATCTCTTGCAATTTTAAGGGGTTGATCAACCGAACTTAATAGTTCATCACAGAGATCGGGGACTAGATCTATCAGATCTTGTAGAGTCTGGTCAGTCTGTTGAGGGGGAAGACGGCGCATTAAATCTAAACCACGATCTAGTTGATCTGCCTAAAAATTTGAAAACAATTTAATTATTATAAATAGAATATAGTAAGGAGGTATGAAATTTCTTTTAAAATTGTATAAATAAAACAACATCTATTTTCTGTCTAATTTCATAAATAGATTCAATAACAGATCAAACTTTATAATTAGAATAAGACAAAGAAATATTCTATGTAAATATTCAATTATTTAGTATCTTTTTTCATTGATAAATATCAATAGTTATTTCTTTGAATGCTAAAATTTATTTTTATGATATTAGTTATCAAAATCACAGTCTTGTGAGAATGTCATCTAATGTTTTATAATTTGTCCATTCTAGTTATAATAGCTTTAATTTCCTAGCATTATGAAATATGTCTTCTAAATATTCTTTTATAAAAGCTAGAATTTAAAATTAATTGAATTATTAAAGAATCTAACCAAATAGATTGTTAGCCAGAAATTGAAGATCATAAAGTGGTATATGATTTGTATTTTAAAGTATCTTAAGAAATGAAACATTTAATTTTTCAGGTATATAGCCAGCCAGCTGCATGAATATATGTATGTCTAGGGTGGTGGCACCCTTAATAATTAGAGAAAATGGAACTTTTTGAAAAGTATATTAATTATAATGCCATTTTTGGTGTCCCCTTGAAGTAGTGTCCTATTTCAAAAAGCTGCCTACATCCCTGATTTTATAGATTGTGGTAAAGTTTGGTTCCTTTAGTTCCTTTGATAAAGTTAATTAGTTATTATAGTGATAATTGCATTATTTTAGTTTAATTTTAAGAAAGTTAATATCATATATTTATTACATTACAAATCAATAAAGTAAAGCAGAAAATTTTACAAATTGGGTACTTGAAAGTTTATGTCAAGTTATAAACAATCTGCATAATTTAATGTCAAAATATATTTATAAATGATTTTAATATCAGATTATATTAAATATTTTGGTGTAACTGAACATTTTATTTTGCAATTTTAAGGTTACTGTTTTCAATTGCCAAAATCTTAAATTTAAAGTATATAACTTGAGGTCCACTTTTAAGCTTCATTTTTCTGAGATTATATTCTCAATGCACTCCAGTCAAAAAATATTATTAGTGCATTAAATTAAGGTAAATGGTACCTGATATTAATTGGGGTTACATTTTATGATTCTAATATAGGTAATGCTCATGAATGTCTTAAGATTTCTAATTATAAAGTTTGTTACACACTAATATGAGCCAAAATAACTTTCCTTAGGGACAGCTGCACTCCGGATATATCCAGATAAATTGATAGAAAATGAAATGTATGGTTATTTTAATAAAGGTTGATAATTAAATCTATCAATGTGATGTTTTTCTTTAATAAAAGTGAATGTATTAATAAAGTATAGTTTATATAAATCTTCAAAAAATCTATTTGAATACATGAATTAAATGGCTGTGTAAGAATATTTAAGTTAAAATTATATTCTAAAACTGAAGTTATTTTAGAAATCTATATACCAACATAAATGAAAACAAATGAAAATATATTATATAGATTGTTTTTAAAGTATAAAATAAAAAATACAACATGAAAAACAAATGTAATACAACAACCCAAATGTAGACTAACCATATTTCCTTTCAGCCCTTCCGTTCTAAGAGAAGTTAATAATTTGAAGAATCTGAGTCTCTTGTTATTTATATATAATTAAACAAACTGTTAAACAGTAAAAAGTTGAAAAGTCATATGAAAATAAACCCTCAGACCTTTAAAATTTTAATAATATAAATCAAAATTAATTGGGTATTATTAGATATTAAATTAAACTCTTTATCAAAACATCAATCATTCATATTTTGTTTTTCCGCATCTTTATCAATTAGGAGCAAAATTGTTGAGCCGACTTATGAAATTCCAAAAATTAACTGTCTAAATTTGATTAAATAAAATGAAATATTTTATTAAGACATATTTTATGATGACTGATATAGGTCATCATATCAAATAAAGTCATGATCACATAAAAGGTGTTCTTGTTCTTGGGAATGCAAACTGAGAAACGTTAAAAAGGGAATAACTCAAAAATTCTTTAACGATATTTAGAGGATTGACATAGGAATAATTTAGCTTTATACACATTCATATGGTGGCCAAGCATTTTTTATGAAACTTGAATTCTTTAAAAGCAGATTAAAAAATTAATGTATTTTGACTTCATAGCAGAGAGAAGATGAGTCTATAGTTATTTTTATTACTATTTATCTAATACTGTCTTCTTAAATTGACGGGAAGAAGAAAATTACAAGTAAACTTTATATTAAATAACACAACACAATACAATTTGATAAATTATACATTCGTAAAATTAATATGAATTGTTTGATGGATTAAAAAAAGAGGGCGCCTTGAACGTAGGTGTTCGGGGTGTCGGGGGAGTGGAAGGTGGGGGCATCATCTGATAGTTCTGGTTAATATGATGTTGCGGAGTCTGAGGCACATGCAGAGGAGTAGCTGGTATTCCCGGATTAATGAAAGGTGTGCCCGGAGGTAGAGAAAACCGATTATGAGATGGTAGACCAATACGTGGAGTAGCCATCCCCATCATACGAGAAGGCAATCCACCCTGAGAATAGGGTCTAGGAGTGGCTGGTACAGAAGAACTAGCGGATGATGGCTGAAGAGAGAGATTTAAATCATAAATTAAATCATTAAGTGTCTTTCTTTTACGGTTATAAAGTGCTTATTAGATTTGGAGGATATTTAGTGGCAAGTGGCATCTTCTCTTCATGACTAGCATACGGAATATTTTCTAATGATTACTATGTACTATATATGAATAAGTTCTTTGAGTAAAACAAAAATTGCACAAGTACTTACTTGGGTCAAAATCTTCTTTAATTGGTCAATAAGATTGGATAGTCTTGCTGGAGTTGGCCCCATGTTGAGGGACGGAAGCGCAGTGTTTACCATGGTTAGTGAATTTTCACGCTCCGTGAACTGGTCAGTGGGTAACATGAGTCCAATTCTTATGCAGAGAGCTAGGTGAAGGTAGTTGTCCAGAGGGATCAGCTCGCGCACCAATAGCAAGAGCTCACAACGAACAGGCTCTGGTGTTACACCGGCACACAGTACAAGGGCCTGTGCACATTCGGGTCTCCATAAAAGGTCAGCTTTCACTTCAGTTAGCGCATGCAGTAATGCTTTTAGTACCATCCATTCTTGCTTTTCTACCAGAACTAGGACATGGTATTGAGCTAAAAACTGACCCAGCGGGTGGCATAAATAACTCTTGGGTACTCTGACAGATTCCAGGTCGGGCATTGAAGACTTATGTTTCTCATTTTTTGATGATGCAACGATGTTTGCAGGAGATGGAAAGAGGACGAGAGTGTTGGTGTGATTGATGAGACTCTCTTTACTTGGAACAGTCGATAGAGACGGACCTACATAAATATCAAACAACAAGGAAATGGCACTTGTAATAATTGCCAGGTCAGTGATTTTAGAGGATTTTTTAAAATTTACTAATTTTTTCCTACCTTTTCTTCAGTAAAAATTTCATTATTTAAATTATTTAATGATTTTAGATCGATTTGTTTTGCAGAATAATTTGCATAAAAAGCTCAGTAAAAAGTAAAAAAAGAATTAAACTAAATTACCGATTACCTTGTCTCGATTCGGAATTCGAATTTGGTAGAGTCTTGCCAGTTGCACTATCTTGTATGAAGGATTTCGCCGATATGATTTCATCCGCTACCTGACTCTGCCAGACAGACATATGCAGGTGCAGCATAGCGGGCAGGATGCGGGTGGACATCACTGTCTTGAGATCAGTTGGACCAGTGTCATTGTGTTTGCGGTGTTTATGTTTGGAAGAGCTGGAACGTGGCGAAGTAGGCAAATTTAGAACTGTGGAGGGTAGGGCTACTTCGGGTATGTCAGTGTCAATACCGATAAAGAGAAGGTGCTGTAGAAAGTTCATCTCTTCGACTTCCTAAATGAAGATAATCCCTTTAACATTTTACTGAAACAATTGCGTAAAATAGAAACAGATAATGTGTAAATATGTGTTAGGGCTAAAAGTAGTTACGAGGAAAACGTAATATTCTTTGTTTTAAGGACGCTTCCAAATCATTTGAGCGCGCAAATTTTTTAAAAGCCGACATTTAAAGTTTATACATATAGGTTATATATATTACGTTGTCCTTAAGTAGAAACACCTGAAAATTGATTCGTTAAAAACTCTAAAACTGTGATCTAATAAGAAGGCGATGAGAAACTAAGGCTAAAATAGTGTGCCGTTAAGATCCATAATTTGATTGGTTCTCAGAAGAATTGTGAATCTCTCAATTAGGAATTTTCTATTCTTAGTGTCTCACCCGTGGAATGCGCTCATCGTTGGCAGCGCTAATCAAATGTTTGATGATGGAATTGCAGAATGTGTGGAGAGCGTGAGGATCACGGCAGAGCATCTTGATGTCACTGAAATATTGAACTCAAAACTATAAAACAATCATGAGTAATTTCTTTGTAATAATTAAAACAAGTCAACATTCTTAAATAAACTTACATTTCGCAGTGCTCCTTAACCTTTTGTATATCCTGATAGAAAAGGCTGAGCTCATGCGCGTGCTTGGCATCGATTTTCCTATCACGAATGCAAGAGTCCATACACCAGGCAAACTTATGGACGAGATCTTTTAAACACATTTCATCAAGCTTGTGATCATTCAAGGCTAGTAGTAATTCACCCCGCAAAGAGCAAATGGCATTGAGACCAGTTTCCAGATAATATTCGCGAATATGTTCCAACATCTTGAATAAAAATAAAAATATCCTATGCTTATGTTCACAAGCAGAACAACAGCAAACCAGTTTTTCTCGACATTAAAATGACGACATTAGAAGCAGATTTTACTGTAGTGTCATGATTACATGCTGTTACAATATATCTCATGGAATATCAGTATATCTATGCATTACCTTTTCATAGAGCTCAGGTTTATCACCAATCATGTTGACCAGTTTTAAAACGTGTTCTTGATTCCTTCTCCTTTTAGGTGGCACAAACAAAACTGGAGTTGAGTCACACTCAATTAGTTGGTTCTCCTGATAGTCGCAATACTTCTTGATCACCTTAACTACCTCATCTCGAAAACTAAAATGATAAAGAGCTTGGACGATGAATTCAGAATTGATATTTAAATATCGAGATTACTTTTATCCAACATAATGGTTTATACTGACACATAATTGATAGCATCTCTATGACTTTATTTTTAATAATATTCTTTGAAAATAAAGACGGTTAACTCAATGGATTTGTAGATAAAATGTTTTATAATGATTAATAAAATAATATGTGCAATAATAAATAATCGTCAGGATTTGTATACACTACTTAATTCATAAAGTAGTGCAACAAAAAGGTAGAAATACTCACGTGTTTGGATTTTCCATCCAAATATGACGCAGCACTTCAATAGGCGCATCAACATACAAATCAGGATCTTGAATGATGGGATTAAGAAAGCGGTCTTTGATGGAACTCATTTTACTCAAAACCTACAAACAAAAGTATTTAAATTGTTAAGCAAAATAAACCTAAACTATTGTGTAATGCCATTGAGGCTATTTGAATTTACTTGAAATAGAGGCAGTAAATAAGTAAACATAGGTAATTTTAAAGATTGACATACTTGCATAACCCTTGGTCGCATATATGGGTGAGATATATACTGGAATCCAGATTTTAGCAATTGAGACCAGATCTTCTGGGCTTTCTTATCATTTTTCTCAGCTCTACTCTCAATTAATGTTTTGGTTCTTTCCATTAAGCTATCATTTATATTCTAAAAAAGAATGAGATTTTATTATATTTTTAAAATTTTTAGTTTACTTTATATTAAAGATTCAAGTAAATTGAAGATTAATCCCTGCTTATTTCAGATATAACTAAATATGCTTCATAAGTTCACTCATACAGAAATGACTCCACAGATTTTAACATTCGCCAAAATTAGAAAGTATGGTAATTATAAAAATGATTACCTGTTCATACTAAAATACTATATACCAATTTAAAATAAAATTCACAACATAGTTATTAATCATGAAATAAGGTAAAGAGAGTCACATTTCTTCTAATTCATTTTAAAAACAAATGTTATAGAGCTAACATACTTAATAAAAACCTTTTAATATTTAAAAGTAGACTTGTATTTAGAAATAAAAGTAAATTGGAGAAATACTTACAGTTATGACTGTATTTCTAGGTATTTTATGAAGATCAAGTATGTTTAAAGCTTGTCTGAAAAACAACAAATTGTCCCATAGTTCTTTTTGAAATTCTCGAACAGTAGATTCAGAAACATTGGATGAAGAAAATAATTCTGTTATCATATCCTTGGTGGCTTGGATTTTGCTGCTACTTGCAATGTTCTAAAAATAATTAATTAGTCTTAAAGTACCCTTGTTATTTTAGTTTGTTGATATAAGTATAAAGATTGCATGAATATACAATGAAAGTTAATGGGATAAATCTGGAATTATATTGTATCAATATGAATACTTTAGTTTCTGAAGTCATTTTGGAATATTTGGCAAGTAACCATATAAAGAATATAGAATGAAAGAAAATTAAACATTTTTTCTTTTATTCTTTCTCTTTTTCTAATTCTGTTTAAATGAATGGTAGGTATAATCTGTAGGTTTTAGTATTGGTATAATATTCTATATGACAGCTACAGATTAGAAGCTTCAAGAATTGATGTTTTAAAATAATTTTATAATAAATAATAAATTCTAATATATTTTTTGTTAAAAATCTATTGATTAAAGAATTTTCTTGCTTTGAATTCTGAAAAGTAATTTATTGTTACAGGTCATACAAAATATCTATATTTTAATAGTATTTATCTACAAAACCTATATGTTATACTAAAAATTGAGAGAAAAACAAATTATGCTAAGAATGTCTCTATGTCTGGTTACACAAAGAATAATTTTATAAATATTATAAATGCATGTAACAAAATCAGTAATATATTTATCAATTAATCAAATTTTAGAAATTAAAGTCAACACTTACTTACATAATATCTACACAATACTATGTATAGAATATACAAATTAATAAATATTGAAAACAGATACAAAAAGGTATACAATCATGATCAAAATTTTAATAGGAAAACATCAAATAATTTTAGTTAAACCCTCCAATAATTCAAATTTGACTATCTTTAATAATTTAAAAGACATTAGGATATGACTAGATGAAGTTTTTGAATAAAAGCCAATTTAATATTTTATTCAATCCGTTCTTTGTTAACCTAGTACATAGTATATCATTGGTTGGTGATCTCCTCACATTTTTGATTGTTTCTTTTCTCACATTTCCTTACACTGGATCATCACAGCTATGGTACCACTGTAACTAGTCATTTTTATTTGCAGTTTAAACTTTAATATATTATTAACACAGTTGCAGTGTGGTGTGGCCTAAATAGACACGTAATGATTTATTTAGTCAAAATCTATTTATTTGATAAAAATGAAGGGTAATACCAAATCCTAGGATTGTCTATCAAAATAAACATTTAATTATAGTAGACAGAGAGTAGTACACAGTATATATAGAGGGTTTTATACAGAGCCCTTCACTAGGTTTTGTTCAAGGTATCCTCTATGCAAATATTAAAATAAGTTTAATTATCAAAAATTATTTCAATAAATTTCAATAAATCAACCTCATCCATTGCTTTGGAAGCCTTAAAATGTTTCAAATGTAACAAACAACTAAATAAAAAAATAGCCCTCGGATACACAAATAAAATATTTAGTTAAATATCCAATTGCAAAATATTTGGGGACAGCAATAGCAGTTGAACAAGTATTTTTTAAAAATTATATCATTAACTTCTCAGATTCATTTACGATTGTAGGAAAAAGCACTAAAATATTGCATTATTCAAGAAATCATATCAATATACAGCCAGAAATTTTAAAATTATACTTTTCTATGTTTTTTTATTTTTTATCTTTTTATGCTTTATAATATGTTTATTTTTGTTTGAAACCTTAAAACTAGTGTAAATAATACATATTTAAACCATTTGTTAAATATTAATTATTCAACTCATTTATGATAGCTTTGTTGAGTCTTAGAGTACGTATTTTTATAAAATCATATTTTATATATTTTAACATCAGATAATATGTTATTCTGATAAACGTTTAATTTAACAAATTTTATTGAATGTAATTTTATCATAAAATTATTAATTTGTATTATTGAATGCAAAAATATGTAAAATTATATTACTGATTCTGTTACTTACATTATACACATATTAAATCGATCGATGTATAGCTCTAGCATTCTATATAATGCTGATTATTTTAAACAAAAAATTCTTTATAATTTTTATTCAATTAATTTCTGATTTTTGTGGAATCAATTTCAAGCAATCAATCATTTTGAACAATATTATTCATATTTTAATATGAATAATTTTGTGATATAAAAAAGTCTGTTAGAAAACTTTTTAGGGAGGGCATAAATAAAATAATAGAGGATAACATATGTATGCAGCAATCAAATAGCCTGATAAAGTGCAATAAAGTTGTTCATCAAGTTATCCATAATCTAAGCAATTTAGAAAGAAATTGTTTAGATCAATAAATACTAAAATTGTCCCAAGCTTTACTTGAAGTATCTGTAACTTCTAAATGATATATTAAATATTGAAACGCCAGAAATACAAATAATGTTGTGGTAAAGTGTTTTCCCATTGAAATTTAGAATTCACTTTTAAGTTATTATATAAGTATGAAAAACAGCTCATTTTCAGGGATCCTATAATACCTACTGCATAGTTGCTTAGCTTTAGTAGCTAACGGCCTATTGCCATAGGCTTAGATATATAAATGTTTGACATCTTTACTCTTTATATTTCTGATATGCCTTTAAAATAAAATATTCATTATAACAAATAAAACATTTTATTATGTTTACATATTCTTTAGCATTATCGGGCTAGAAAATTAGCTGAAAGGATTAAGGCAGAAGAAAAACGGCTTAAAATATTAAGTTCTGAATCATCTGACAAGGCCCAAAGTACCTCTAAACTCTTAGTGAGTCGCAATATGTCTCAAAATGAACGCAAACGACGAGCAGCCTCCTATCAGCTTGGTCATCAGCAGCAGCCTCATATTTTGGAGGTTATCCTTCTCCTATTTGCTATGTTTGGAATTCCGATTACTTACATTATTTACAAAAAATCAGCAAATTTCATGCGCTATATTCGTTCAAATGATACTGACCTAAATGTTACTGCCAATTCCACTAGCTTCATCAAGAATCATGATACAGTTAATAAGAATTCAGCATATTTGGATGATTATCTGGAAGAAACTCAGTCTTTAATTCTAAATAAAGAATTTGCAAGTTTTCAGCCCTATTCATTTAACTTTACAAAGTCTCAGTTAAGGCGAGAAAAGAATATGAAAAAGTATAAACATCCCTACAGTCTAACATCTGTAGACAGACGTAAAAGCTTAAGTCTTAATGAATTCAAAGATGTCTATGATGGAAAATGGTATGTTTCATGAAATTTTCAGATTTTATGTAACTTCAAAATGTAGCCTTTAATCCAATGTTTATGCTTTAGGCCTGTAATTTTATCTGATTGCGTGACAGAATGGCCAGCACTTAATAAATGGAATGTGGATTATTTTATGGAACACTTTGGTGATGAAGCAATTTCCATGGTTGCTGTTGATGTATTGTTTTTTGTTTTTTTAAATATTTAAAATAATTTGAATTAACCATATATGATAACATTCAAATATCTTCAAATATTTAGGAAAAATATACAACCCGCCAACAAGTGATTGTGAAGCTGGGAACATTTCTTGACAATCTTGAAACCGCTCGGTCAAATAGTCACTTTTATGTTCAAGATGAGTTGTTTCTTTACACCAGACCACAGTTACAAGCTGATATTAAAACTTGCGTAAGTTTTGAAAATTAGCCATCATGTAGTATGTGAGGAGTTATGAAATTCCTTATGAAAAGCAAAAAATTATAGAAATTTTGTAATTTTAAAAGAGTATTATAAAAGTAGTTGTAAGTCAACAAAGTTATTTATTTCGAGATTGTCACTCAATATCTCTCTGTATAATTTCCACCAATCTAATAGTTAATCTAACAATCACTTATTTTCATTACAGAATGTGTTATCAGAGAATTACTTCAACTACTTTCCTGAAGACATTCGACCTTGGAATGCTTTTTTCCTTTGGGGCACTCGGTTTTCTCGGTCCTCTTTGCACGTCGACCCTTACAATTGGACTGGTACAAATGCAGTTATTAGAGGCCTCAAAAGATGGAAAGTAAATTATTTATGAAATTTTAAATCCATATTTTAAATTATTGCTAAATTTTTTATATATAGCTAATAAATGAATGGCATAGCGTAGTGTAGAAATCTAGAAGAATGTAAAATAAAGCTATTTGATTACTAAGAACTCTAAAAGATTATACCAATTGCTGCTTATTTGTAAAAAGTTAAGAATATAATGGAATTTATTAAACGTAAAATAAAAGCGAATTTTGTCTTTTAATATTCATAGATATTGACTATTTTTCACTCTGCATTGCATTTAATTGTTGATGTTTTTTAAGCAAAATAGATATCGGTTGAGATTAGTAGAGATCGGACTATTTTTTGTCCAATGTCTCTGGTAGCAGGCTTAAATATTAATAGAGCCTTCATATTATGTGAAATTTTTTTATTATAATATCCATATTTCCTTATTAATTGCAGCTGTTTCCACCTGGACAGGACCATCTCATTGCTTCAGGATTCAATTATTTCAATAAATTGCCTTTGTTCAGTACAACCTATTCTAGGTACCTACTCCCAATTCTAGTCATATGCTATTCATTATACATTCTTCGTGATATCCATTTCAATAGAATGAAAATTATTTTTAGTGAAATTGATGCCTTTGATAAGGCTTCAATTGCCGCTCATCCTCAAATTCAAAACGCGAAAGTTCTGGAATTCTATCAATATCCGGGAGAAATATTGATCATTCCTCCTGGATGGTATCACCAGGTAAGCCCACGGTTATCTAACCAATCTTTATCATTATAAGTAAACTGATAAAGTGTCAGAGACCTTTTTCTTTCATATGTAGGTAGTTTGTAAATCCGTTATTTAATTGGTTAATAATATGTTATGGCTTATGAAATATCGATTATTTATGGTTGTTATAAGGATGATAACATTTATAACTACTTTAGTTGTTAATAAAATATTTCTGTATTGTATGTAATGCAATTAATGCATAGAAATCTGAGTTCTAATTTTCAAAGTTGAAAACTGTCATGTTTATAACTATATGGGTTGAGGAACGTTTCAACATTAAAGAATAGTGGAAAATGATAAAATTTAAAATTTTCTCCAGGCTTTCAATGAATTACCAACTGTGGCTGTTTCTGGACAAATCATGAATGCTGCAAATTACCGCATCGTTCTTGAAGAAATATTCAAGTCGAATGATATTTCCCGCGATAATTATCCTGTCAGTTTTAAAAAACTGAAACCGGAAGAACAAGTAAGCTCAGGATATTTATCACCAATTTATACTCCATCAAGATTATAGTACTCAGGATATTTATCACCAATTTATACTCCATCAAGATTATAGTACTCAGGATATTTATCACCAATTTATACTCCATCAAGATTATAGTACTCAGGATATCTGATGGGTTAGGTTTTATTAAATAAATTAACCTTATAATGGAATATGTAAATATGATTGAATAATAGAAGAATCCTTATTTTTGCTTTACGTCACTAAAGAGTTTTGTTCTTTCTAATTGTATTTTTATTGCTTTAGGTTAAGCAGGTTATTTCACGTATAAAGAAATCAGTGCTGGACATTGGCAAAGACAATACACAAAATGCGATTAAACAGCTGAAAAATTTGCAAAATGTACTACCCAGTAGTAAGTTCTATTTGGATATTCAAAAGAAGAAACAACTTCGGCAGAGACAAACTAGTAAGCGTCCTTTGAAGAAGAAGAAGAATGAGTTGTAGAGGCAGGAAGGAGTAGGGTAAGTCATATTGTGTCATACCAACAGCTAATTCAATTCAATTTTTCATGCTGAACCAGTTGATATCGATGTTTCACCCTTTAAGGAATAAGAACGCGCAGGAGGTGCTAAGTCAGAAAACGTTTTCCTCAGCTCTGAGCTATGCAACGCAAATATAGAATTTTTTATGGTATATCTTCAGACATTTCAGCATTTCTAAATATTGTCCTTATTGTCTTAATAGAATAATCTCATTGTATCCCCCCGATGTCGTAAATGGAAGCATCAATGTTAACTCATCCTCAATCTACATACCATAATTTTGCCATAATGAATAACGTGTTGGATTGGCGACCGCCATTTAGCTATACAGTTTATATACCTACTCCTAGATAATGAATATTTCATTGTATTGCACGAAGCTATTTGTTTTCCTTGTAGATTTCCCATATTAATTCCTGTCACAGATAAGCGGAGAATTGAAATATCTGTTTAAAAACAAAATGGTTTTAAAACATATATACTCTGTTCTATACATCAGGACAGTATTAATTTAATGCTCTTTTCTTGAGCTAGAAATGCCTCTACCAATTTAAACTGGTATATCAATTGTCGTTAAATCGGAGAGCTGTACAGATAATGTATAATTATATATATTTTTCTTCGGATGTCTCATTGGGATGTGATAAAATTCTACCATCTCGCCCGGTTTGTCGGCTGGTAATTGCGTGTGTGTGTGTGTGTGTATTAATATTTGTTTGTTTGGTGGGCAGCTAGCTGGCAGCGTCTCAGTCTCAGTATTATGTTCAATTGTTTTTTCTATTTTAGGAGCTTTAATGGGATGTTTCAATATATTCAAGTCTTTTTTATTTATCCGGCCATTTTTTTTATAGATTTGCATTTTCCTTTAGTGATTTATGGACATATAGACGTATTCCCTTATTTATGCATTTTAGAATTCTGTGATATGTTTTTTTAATATTTTAAAATATTTTGTTCAATTTTGTACGGTGAACATAATATATAATTATATTGATATATTGTAGATACTTTGTGTATAAGCTTTTTCCAATTTTTGGGGGGTATTATTTTATGTTGTTGTTTAATATATAAGCCCATATTTTTCATTTCAATATTATTATTAATTCAAAGAATATTCTAGTCATAATCAAAATGTACTTTACTCTTATATATCTGTTAACATTATCTTATATCTACTTTTATTCAATTATTTATTGTTTAGATTGTGATACAATGTGACCGTTAGTTTAGCTGACATACAGTGTTTTTACTAATTTTACTTTTATTTTCTAATCTTTTTTATCTGAATTTTATTTACAATAAATGTTTAATAATATTTGCAACTTACGTTATCGTTTACATCAATTATTATATAGTTTTTGATTCCGACCAATCATGCTGTATGCTTATAGGTAGGTTAATATATAGATATATATGAATAAGTCTTAACCTATTATACAATGGATAATGGAACAATTTTACTATATGTGATAGATATCATTGGGATACTGCTACTTAATAGGGTACTGCGAGGTTGGGATTTAGTAAAATCTCACATTACATCTAAAATAGTTATTAAATCCAAATGTTTTAATCAATTTTTTTTATAATCGATATATACGAGCTAGAATAGTTCATATATACCTACCTATATAAAATTGATATTACAAATCCCGATTTGTCTACGTCACGCGGTGTATTGTACATGAGGGCCAGCTCTCCGAATGACCCTTTGTTCGAATAGTGAATCAAATAAATAAAATAAAAATAGGCTATACCTATTTTCAAAATGACACTACGCATTATTTTACAGACATTAATAAGATAAGTTTCGAGCTGACGTCGCATATTGTTACTGACATGTGAATGTATTAGAGTTTATGGATCATTCGGACAAGGAAGTTCTTTTTGCTTGCTTCTGTGATGACACTGCGTGTCAGGTTGTGGTCTCTTCTTCTGAGGTTTCGGTGATGGCTTGTTTCGGGTGGAAGGAACTTGTGGAGGACGTGGTTTTTGTTTTTGAGTATCTTTCTGAAGAGCTTTTCATCCGCTTTCTGCATGATTTGTAGTAAGTCAGTCGTTGAGTTACAGTATTCTCGTTTTATACTTCCTTTTGTGAAGCTAGTTAGCCGATTTCTGTCGTGTTCACTGGTGATGCCCCATCAGCTTTGGCTCGCATACGTTAGTTTGCTTGGGATAAGAGAGTTGTAGATGTTATGCGTGGTCTCCCTGTTCATGCAGCGACTTTTGAGTATCTTGATGATGTCACATCAAAGATTGTGTTATTAATTTGAAGAGACGGATATTCTGACTTTATTATTATAAAATAAACTATTCTTTTAACTATGCTGACTAAAAATTATATAGGTACAAGTGATGATCTTCAAGAATATTAGAGATCATCGCTATGTAGAAATTCTAATCGCATCTAAAATTACTTTGTTTTTAACGTATGTTGATCTAGGCTTCTTAATAAATTATTTAGCTTGTTGAGCAAGAAAGGCTTTTGATTTGCCTTCCTATCAAGGTTATTATTTCATAATCCGAATGGCGATAAATTTCACTATTAAAATATAACATTCGTCTCCTAAGAGTTTTTTTATATCTATTTCAAATTAGAATGTGTTTAAATTATCCAGATTGTTAACTTTGAATAAAATATTAAAAAATTAGAATTTAAAGTCATTTTTGGAAAAATATTATCATTTAAGTAAGTTATAAAAATTAGTAGTTTTGTTTTAGAATAATTGATGAATGTTCATGTTCAACTAATTTGGTACAATTTTATAACATAAAAGTCTCTAGGGAATATATAAAATATATATTCATGTTTGAGATTTCATAATATTAAAAGGGTTGGTCTGTAGGGCAAAGTATATGAAAATTTAATAATATGGATAGTACATTCTTCTACAGATAATAAAATGTCATTGCTAAGAGACATTAAATGTAAAATTTATATTAAAAAAATGGTGAAATCAGACTAATTCTCTATTCGTTGATTTAAAATTGGGTCAGTTGTGAAGTCTCTATAATGCATATATAATTTGTCTAGCCTAATCTTCAGTGCTACACATTATAATATGCAATTTCAAATGGAAATCATTATACATTTAGGACTAGGTACATCAAACATAAAAATACACTACACTTTAAAACATCAAGTTACAACACTTATCAATATGGTTAGAAGGGAACAGGTGAACTCGTACCCAGGAAAACTCATACCCATGATGAAATATTAATATCTAACATGGCAATGTGTATAGTTAATTGGGATATGTTATGCTTTTATTACATACCTTATTGATAGTCTGCGCATTAGCTGAAAATAACTATTATTAGAATAGAGCATGGATACTAAACATCTGAGACAATTAAGCTGTGTTATTCTAATATTTTCATCATGGTAAAGTTCTCCTGGTTATGACTTGACCTGGGTGTGACTTAACCTGGGTACGAGTTCACCCTAATTCGGTTAGAAGACATCAAATTATGAGATTAACTAATCAGAATGTCATATTTTCCATTAATTTATGCAAAGAAGTAAAGAACTAATTAGCTTTAAATATTTTGTCAGTTTTTAGACTGACCCATTTATCAATATGGATTGACATTTTTAATTTGAAGTATACTAATAAAATTTTATTTATGTCATATTTTTATCACTGCAATATGCTACAATCAAATCAAATCAGGAAAAGTCTATATTAAATATTAATAAATAAATTTGCAAGACATTAATAGATTAATTAATTATTCTTTATGCTACATTATTAAATATATGCTCATTATATTTTAAAACCTACCAATGATAAATAAAAATTTCAAAAATCATTCTATGTCATAAATATATTTGTTACAGATTTTGATTTTGTATTTATGTATTTTTTTTCTCTGATTTCTTTGGTAAATAAATTGACTAACTGGTCAAATACCTATAATAATTTTACTGCTATTTAAAATAATTCTCTTGGATTATTTCAAATTCAATTTTGCAGATGAAATTAATCACACCAGAAGTATCTTGGCATGAAACCCTTCCTGTCTACAGTTGTGATATTCAGCCCAGCCCAAATCAGGATGCTCTAGATTGGACAAGACTAGCCACTGCAGGTGGAGACAAAATTATTCGTTTGTGGAAATTGAGCATACTTGATGATCTTGATGATGCAGGTTCAAATACAGAGCAATATTTCTCACAGAATGAATTTTTGTCATCCTTACGAAGACATGAGAAAAATGTCAATATTGTTCGCTGGTCACCATCTGGTCAGTTATTTATATTTTATTATTTTATAGAAAATGTATCTAATTATTATGCTCTGATAGTAAAACGTTATAATCTTTTAAAAACAGTAATCTATAAATGATATAGGTGAACTGTTGGCTTCTGGTAGTGATGATAGTTTGATAATTCTTTGGAGAAAGAATGAGATTCAGAACCTACCACCATCAGATAAAAATATATTTGCTGATGAAGATGAGGGTAATCAAGAAATATGGAATCCTTATAAAACTCTCAGGTAAATAAAATTACCTGATATGTATGTGTCAAATCAAAGTGCTATACAATTTATAAATTTATATTAATGACTGAATTACTTTATAACTTAAATAGACGTCATCTGGAAGATGTTTATGACATTTGCTGGTCTTCTGATGGCTTGCATCTTGTCTCTGGCTCTGTGGATCAATGTGTAATTCAATGGAGATTAAGTACAGGCCAGGCTCTTATCCTCAAAGATCATCGCCAGTATGTCCAAGGTGTCACTTGGGATCCTCTCGATCACTATGTCATCAGTTTAGGTTCTGATCGTAGTTGTCGAGTATATCGTGTTGGCTCCAGAAACTGTACTCTCAATGTAGTGAAAGTTGATAAAATGAGACTCTTCCAGGTTGGTTGGTTGGTGAAAAATAATTGTTTCTTATGAATGTTCCGCCATCCCATTTTATAGCTTTTAATGGAACATCTTTCAGGATGATTCTTGGAAATCTTTCTTCCGAAGACTTCAATTCAGTCCAGATGGGCATTTATTGATCACACCTGCTGGCTCTCTCGAAGCATCACATGTCCGCTCTACAGATGCCAAGCACACAGAAGGTACTTATATACTATTACATAGTTGTTGTTAATCTATCTGAAAAAAAATCAATAACCTATCTTCGTGTGTCTACGTGGTTAGAAAAGGAACTGGGTCTCGACGTGCCGGTAGTTCACGCTGCTCACATATTTCATCGCAGTAATCTCGGCAAGCCGGTGTTATCACTGACCACAAATAATCGACCAGTAATTGGGGTACGCTTTTGTCCAGTGAAGTTCGAGCTGAAGAAATCTTACAAAAGCGAGCCTGTATTTGCCTTGCCTTATCGTTGGGTGTACGTCTTAGTTTTGGAGGATGGACTCCTCTTTCATGATACGCAGCACAAGCATCCCTTTCTACAGGTAATTCAGTGAGTGTGGGAAAAATTAGAAACCCACTGTAGCCCACTAATACCAACCTCTCATTTCTTCTCATCCCAAATATCTGTAACTCTTCAGATTAGCAGCATCCACTATCAGGCCTTGAATGACGCCTCTTGGTCACAGAATGGCAGAGTCCTAGTAATCACTTCCACAGATGGATACTGCTCTATTATTCGCTTCAATAAGAATGAATTGGGTATTCCCCATACTGCCTCGATGACTCCTTATGTGCCAAAAATTAACAAGAAAAATCTAAATCATCAGTAAGATAGGCAGGGAACTATTATATTAGGCTATTGTACAATCATAGAATAATAATACCAAGAGAGAGAGAGTTCACTCTAAAATACAGAAACGCATATCGCTGCTTTCGTCCCACCAACGCGACTTCAACTTGTAATTGATGGTTTTATAATGGCGAAGATAGGAAATTGTGCGCGTTGGTGGGACAAAACCAGCGATATGCGTTTCTGTATTTTAGAGAGTGAACTCTCTCTCTCTTAGTATTATTACTCTATGATTGTACCATAGAAATTTCAACAATATCACTCACTAATTTGTTGTACCCACAGATATCATAAATATTGGCTATTATTACAGGAACACCAATAGAGAAAAGTCATCTAATAAAAAGACTCCTCGGTTAAGTGAAATTCCAGTAGAATTGAATGACAAGAATGCGAGAAAACAGAATGAAAAATCTCCGTTAAAGAGGCAGGATAACCCTGAGAATGTCGTCACTTCTCAGAATGTCTTGAAGCCGGCGAAGAGACGAGTGCCGCTCATCACACTCGATCCTGACACACCCGTGTCCTCTCCTCTTGGAGGTAGTCTGTCTCCATTCCAGGAGAAAAGCCAAATTATCACTATTACAGAGGATAAAACGGGTAAGTTCTATCTATTTTGGATGGAATATAGGTACTACATACAATACAAATGTTTATTTTTAGTCTACATATAATCTTAGAATATGAATAACATTAAATACTTCTATTTCTTTACTTATCAGTATTATGTAACCTTGCTGTCATTGAAAATCAATTTAAATTGCTGCTAGAGAAAGATTTCTTGTTGAAACAGTGTCATATCTGACAATGGTAATAAAAAAACTGTCTTGATACCCTTTTAGAGAAAATGATAACCGATAGTCCATTAGTTAAAGTTAAAGAATTGAATCATGGAAAGCGTCGCTTGCCGTCGTCACAATTGAAAACGATATTGGAATTCGATGATGCTGACTCTAATCAAGAAATCGATGAGAAAGCCACCATAAAGGAAGCCACATTCGATGAGAAAGTAATACGAGAATACTTTATAATCCTGCTAGAACAGAAGCCATAGTTCATAGTGAATGTTTCTGAATGGCTGTGTTTTTTATTCATCATTACGATATCATTTCATTCTAGGAAATTCAGCCGTCTGCCAAAAAGCGAAGAGTCAGTTTTACCACTTTATCGCCAGATGTTCGTGTTTATTATCCATCCGTGAGTTCTAAAAACAAACTACATATATGTATATAT
>JAYMFX010088885.1:17872-42071 GCA_036784945.1 Monocelis spectator | reverse complement strand
ATCTTTATCTGTATTATTGTTCATTACATTTGTAATAATGTCTTTTGCGTTTGTCAATTGCAATAAAGCGATTTTCTCTCTTCTCACCCTAAGAAAAGTATTGTTGGTTTGTGTAACACTCATGAGCAAACAGCCCATGAGCATTTAAACAGCCCATCCCTACATTGTTACTGCACAGGACTCTGGGACAAAGAAAAATGCTTTTTAACATTTGAAAGCATTATGTGATTTTTCGACCATTATCAACATTATATTTACCGACTGCTTGCTCCACTATCGTCCATTCCAAACAAGTTGCAAGGGAAAGCAGTAGACATCAGCTTTGCTTACAAGAATGTTAAAGAAACAAAAGATGACATGGAAGAATTGAGATCAAATATAGATTTCTACTACCAAACCAGCTGAATGAATTGTGGATACAATTGGTCTGACACATGAAATGCCTCTAATTACAGGAAGACAACATCACAAGTAACTCATATTATAAATGTCTTATATTATAAAAAGCTAAGTTTATTTCTTTATAAAGGAACTCTTAAAATTGGAATAGTTATATGTATACCTAGTACTTAAAAGTTTATCTTTTTCAATAATCTTTTACAGAGACAATCATCCAGTTACTATGAATGAAAAGTAAGTACTATCAGTGTTCTCTTGCAATTCCATTTGTGGAAACAATTCTTCACAAACTTGAATGAAGATTTTCTCCCTTGGCAATCTCTGATTCAAAGCTGCTATATCTGGTGCCATTGCTGGTTATGCAGCTTGATCTGAATGATTTGAATAATAAATCGATGTTGCTGGAAGATGTCAAATCGGCATATGAATATACATTATTCACACAAGTTATAACTACGCTTTAAGTCATATTTTCAAACAGTATGGTAAGTAAATTCATTAAATCATAAGTAAAGTTAATTTACACACATGTAGCTATGTTATATGCATATATAGATATATTCCTTATTTATAAATGTGTTTACATATTTTGATCATATAGCAATAAGAAATGTTTAGATTTCTTTCATATGCATAAACGCATATATTTTATTAATAGTTACCCTGTTTGTTTTTATATGCATTTATAATCTTTATACAGTAGTAATCATTTTGTAATGGAAACATAATACATTTTCTGGATTTCATGTTTAAATTATTTACCTACATTCTGAAATTTTCTTGAAATAAATGCAATCACAAAACTGAAAACGCTTATCTTGATGCCCCAAAAAAAGTTTGACCCCCTCCCAGAAAAAGCTGGCGACAGGCATGGTGGTAACATTAACACTTACACTAGCACCAAACGTGAACTCACCCAGTGATTAGGTTGTCATGTGTCCTGACCCTATTATGTATTTAGTGACATTGATTATTTTGAATTTTTATTATCTTGTTCAAGAGAATGCAATATAATGTTGGAGGCATTTATTTATCTGTAAGATATGCTGTATATATTACATTTTATTCTCTAAATTATATTCCTCTATGTATAACTGTATGTATTAAGATGGTATGTATTTTGAGTGACAGTGATTATCTGGAATTTCTATTATGTAATTTCCATGACAGTGACAGATATGAAATCTCAAAAGCATGCATGAACTCTGAATCTGAGATATATTTCAGATTAATTTCATATTTCATCAGATAGTAGTATTAAGACAGTTACTTTATGTCAATTGATGTTACAAAATAGATATGGGTTGCTAGTCAGGACTGTCAGGTTATACCAGAAAGTTGTTAAATTTATATTTATATAGTAAACAATATTGGTGCATGCAAAATATAAGTCATTATCAAGTGAAAGTCAACATATAAAGGGTCATTAAATGGAAATTTTGCTGTATTTATTTAGGAATACATAATTTAAAAATGGATTCTAAGAAAGAACAAGAGTTAATTTATTATATAAATGTTATTTATTTTGCTTCATATGAATTATGTATCTGGTTGTTAAATATATATTTATGGTAGTATATTAAACATATAGTTATTTACACAAAAAGTGCAAAATATACATCTTTATTGCACTCTATGAGATTAACATGTCTATATGCACAAGTCAATAGATTATTAATAGAGTTGAATGCAAAACAATGGATATTTTTCATGCATTGCCACTGTTGAACAAATCTTGTATATAAAATTTTTACACATATATCATATCTATAGGTTTGTAATAAAAATTTCCCACTGTGCAATAATGTAAATATTATCGCACACTGTGCTATAATCTGATTGACATAAATAATGAATGCATAAATATTAATCAATTGGCTGCATAGTAAAAAAAGAAAGATTTATCAATATAATCAAGTTATAATTCACATAAAAAATGTGTTTACCATAAATAATATTAATTGGATGGTAATCACAATAACAATGGATTTTGAAGCATCATAGATTATAAATAAAATGTTTCCAATCAAAATATTTTGGTCGTAACCGTTAAAAATTTAAAAGTTGCGATTTAAACTAACTAATTTTGAGTCACTTTGATTGAAGCTAAGGTAACTAAGTTCAGCGGTAGTCGCAATCTGTTGATACTTTTTGCAGCGCACCTTAAAAGACACTATCCTAATGTGTGGTCCCTTGACATGGACATGGACACATTAGATCATTATTTCACTTCAATTATATTGTATTGAAATGTTTATCTAAATAGTCATGTAAAATAGGGTACCTTCAATGATATTTTCCGGCGGAAATTAACACCACTAGACTTCTTGTATTTTCCTAGGCAATAACATTATGCATTCGAAAATGAATTATATCGTGTAGTATCTACGAACTATTGTCATTTAATCAGTTACACAAGCGATTCACAAATATTATATAACCTCCTAGAGATTAAAGAAACAATATGACAAAATATGTTCGTTTTAGCGAATTCGATCAATATAGCAATTATGCGTTATACCTAGTATGCAAATATGCAAAAAGAACTTAAATAGGGATCATGAAGAGATGTACACAGATATATCTCTTAAATAATTTAAAACTTTTATAGTTTAAAAAATAAATCATTAATCGGAAATAAGTATAATATATTTACAATTAAATATTGTATAATGTACAAACTGAGACCAAGTCATTGACATTTGTATTTTACATTCAAATTATATAAACACTTTATCACTTGTATGAATTAGCCTTGTGTTTAGGAGCAAATTTGAAACTTTCCGGCACTGGACCAAGAAGCATTTCGCTGAAATTAATAATTTTACTAAATTATATTGTGTAGAAAATATGAAAATACATGAAAGATTATGTATTGAGTAACACGCGAAAGGACAGAAAATATATTAAATCAAATAAATCTCTACACTGGTAAATATGCTGCAACTATTGTGAAATTTGATTTTTAGGTGCAAGCCAGCCCAACATTGAAATGTCTACAGATAAAATGCAATTTGAAATTTAGGAAATAAGAAATTATTAATTTAGATTCATATCGGTTGAATTATGATCGAATTTTAGTAGTTACTGTGTGGAAAGTCTGTGATGATAATCATAGCAATAAAAAGCATAATTTTATATCTGATTCGGTCAAATTGATAAATAGAGTCACCTTATTTTTATCCAATCAATATAGTTAGCACTGCCCATCAGAGTCTCCAAATCATTTCTTCCATAAAAGTATGGAGGGCGATCATTAATCCTCTGAGGAAGAGTCTCCATGATACCCACAGGGACATACCTTAAATAATTAATTAAAAAAATTATTACACATTTATATATCTGCATGTAATTTGGGGAACAAATCCGTCTTTCATTTCCAAATAAGTCTCGTAACTGAAAAAATACTCAGTGTCTATACAGCGCTATACAATATTTCATTCACGAGGGTACTTATCTAGGAATCGAACGTTCGACCCCTGGATTGGTGGTCAAGCGTTCTAACCGTTCGGCCAGCGCTCTCTACAAAAGAATGACAAGTTGAAAGTCTTTTTATACTGCATGCTAATTCAACTGGATGCTGAATCAGACACAGAGATTATCGGGAATGAAATATTGTGTAGCTCAATATAGAGATTACACTAAACTTAATAACAGTAATTACCTGTATAAGAAAGAGAGCCACTCTAACAGAAACTTGCGCGTATTTTCCACGCCCCTGTAATCGGAGCCCCAATGCTCGAGGCCGAAATTGCAATATGTTTTCAGCATATCGAATCGCTCAGTGGAAGAAATATCCCAATGACGTTGCTCCTTTATCTCCGTAAATAACCAAGGCTTAATGAGTGCTCCCCTAAAACAGACATAATTATTTTGTTGTGTTTTATTCTATTAAACTCAAATGCGTTTACAATAAAATGGTATTATTAATATTGTTACCGCGCCATCATGATTCCGTCAACACCAGTCTCCGTCATTTGCTTATTATAATCTTCAAATGTGAGGATATCTCCATTACCTAGAAATAATTAATGTATTTAAGTAATATGAATATTCAATGAATATGAATATTCAAATGCAAACAATTGCTTACCAAATAAAGGCATAGGCTGAGCTGCTTGCTTGCACTTGGCAATGTACTCCCAGTCGGCGAGGCGAGTGTAGCGCTGATCGCGAGATCGACCGTGCAGCTAAAATAATACAACACAAGGAAGGATACATAACACATTCAATAATCAATAAAATCACATTTTGAAGAGATGAAGAGATTAATGAGGAGACTTACTGTAACCAACTGTACCCCAAGATCACGCAGTCGAGGAATCAGAGAATCGGCAGTATTTTTTCCTTCCTGTATACCGGTGCGCATTTTTACTGTGATAGGACAATTCACCACAGAAGACATGCTCTTGACAATAGACTCCAGACGATTAGTTCTCTTCATTAGACCGGATCCTTCACCCTGGAAAAACATTATAATTATTACTGAACCCTATACTAAGATTATCCTGCCTTTTTAACGTTTCTTCCTCTATGCTTAGATTATTTACTTCTTGAGTAGGTACTACAGAGGATTAGTAAATGTGTTATGAATAACATGGGAATTACATTTCTATAGACAAGATCTATGGGACAGCCACAATTGATATCGATGAAGTCAATATCACACTGTTCGCGCAACATCTGGGAACATTTAGTCATTACATCGGGAAAGCCACCACAAATCTGAAATATCATCATTTAGAAAATATTATTCAATCAATTATGTACTGCTTAAAAAGTAAAATCATATGTATTTAAAGGATTACTTGAACACCGAACAAGTCTTCACTAGGATGTCTCTTTAGCAATGCCCATTCACTTTTTTGACCTTTGAGGAGATTCAAAGCCATGGCCATTTCACCACAAGTGATATCAGCGCCCAAAGACTTACAAACACGACGAAAAGGCAAATTACCCACCTAAACATTTAAGATTTCAATGCAATAAGGCGATAATGAAGATGAAAGATACAGATGATATATAAATATATTTTAATAGGATTCTTTCGAAAATACTATAAATAAGTAGTATTATGTCAATGTTCTACATCTAATTGAGTAGAACGATAATTACCATAGTTAAAAATGTAGCTACTAATGGTTTGTTTAATAAGGAATATCGGAAGATTTTAAACTTTTTAGTAATGCTATTGAAACATTAGCTAATTAAGTTGACTTTCTCGCTATTATATTCATGTTTAACTTCTTGCATGATATTATCAAGGAATACCAGATCAGATCAGAAGTCCCTGGAGAACATATTTTATGTAAATTTGTTTATAAAATTCCCATTAATGAGTAACAACTTACCGTGGTCAAAGGTGCTAGATAAAGTTTATTTCTGAAATCAACCTAAAAGTAAAATAATAAGAAAGTTAATTGTGAAATAAATCCATATAAATTTGTCTTATGCTGTTAGAGAACCAGATTTAATAGATCTCCATCTAATCGGTTGAATACCTACATGAACAGATCAGGTTATAGTAACTGACCCATTAGAAAATCCATTTTCAGGATAAAATCGAATAATAGAATAAATTCATAAATTCAATACAATAGTGATCCTACCTGTTTCTTTTCTTCCAATCTTATTTGAGTTAGATCGGGTCCCGAATCAGTCTTTATACTATTGGGAATAATCGAATCAGATTCCTTCATAATATTTGGCGATGTAGAATCAACTGCTTCATTGCCTAAACTAAAAGAAAAAATCTACTTTAAAACATCTCATCACACAAAATATAATTCCTATTTATAGTGATAGAAATGTGGTCTTGGATATTTTATTAGTTAGTGGTAAAATCAACTCTGAATACAGATGGATCACTGTTCAACAATTAACGTTAAACGTTGATTTGGAATACTATTTTCCACCATAACATCAATAACATATCCCTCATAAAAATGTTAAATTCTCAAATAAAACACTAAATCATAATTGATAAACAATCATTACATTTTAGATTCTGGCTGTAATGATTTGTCCAATCCGTCTTCATTTGTCAAGTTGGATGCTTTTAGAATTTTCTTATCTGCTTTGTTGAGTTTGTAATTCAAACCGAGACTTTGTAGAGCATTAAGAGACTTCGAAAAGTCATAGGTCTGCTTACGAAGAAGATTTAAAGTATCATTATTTAAAAAGTTGATAGTGGGCTGATATTTTGATATTTTTTCTTCATTGGTCAAATTCTCTCCAGTTTCTGGTATTACATGATTGGAGGCGAATCGACACATTATTCCCAAATCACACTTACCTAAATATAGAGAATAAGGTACTATTTAAAAGAAGTTAGAGAATCTAAAGAATCATACCATCAAATTCAAAATCACCTTTAACATCATAAATATAGCAAGGTCCAGGAAGATCTGCTATTTTATTCTCCATAATAACCTTTGGATTATGCTCAAATTTACAAGACTCTCCAAATCTGCAAGTACCTCCATTGATTATAGCAGTGCATAGTCTAATACCAGAATTTAGTCCTGCATTAGGTTGCAAATGATTTGGTGGTGGTCGTTTCTTATTACATCCTGTCATCTTCATTTTCTTATTGAGTGGCCCATTATCCTCAGAATTAGCTTTCTCAAGTTCAGCTTTGATGTCATCTGGCAAATAATCAGTCACCAGAGTAGGTTTGTAATCAAAGTTTATAAACCTAAGAAAAAAAAGAAATCAGATCTGAGCCGCCTAAAATTATGCACAGTAGGTATTGTGGAATCAGCAAGTTTGTAATAAAAGATAAATTGATTAATTTCCAATTTGCAGTGAATAATGTTCTTGTATTTATACAACATAATATTTCATAGCAATTAGTAATCATAAAAAAATCATTGAAATGATATCATAATCATTGTCTATATTTTTTAATAAACAAATTAGTTAAGTATCATATTTTTATTCAGAAAGTGAATGAATTCAAGTAATAAATGAGATAACAATCAACATTATGAGGTATCAAAATAAAATATTTATAAAATTATCATAGTGTTAACAAAATAAATATAGCATTAAATCACAAAAAGATAAAATCTCTAGAAGATATATTTCAAATCTTTTTGTAATCTAATTTTAATAAAATAAAAAAATGTTTATTACTTACTCTTTCTTAATTTTTACCCATCCTTCTTCATCATACTTGCTCTTTTTTGCTTCAGATATTAATTCTGAATTCTAAAGCAAAAAAATAAATTATATATATATAAGAAACTCTGGAAGAAAGATATGAAGCAAGTTATTCACAAGTCAGGTACACTATATGTAGATAGATACGCCTCTGTCAATTTAGCCCTATTTGTAATACCCCTGTCACATGATCAGAATCAGACACAATTACTGCCTGAAAAATTATTTCTAATGAGTCACCAGAAGATATTTTCTCATCAGAAATGATACATGTACTTTTTTTCTGATTTTTACTCAGCTTTAGCTTTAATAATGCATAAAAAACTTATATTGCAAATTAAATACTAGCTATAATATGTTTTACCTAATATTGTAGATCTACTAAGATGGGGTTAGGTATTTGTTGAAATACAATGATAGAACACAAATTATTATAAATCTAATTAAATTTTGGAAAACAGATTAGATCCATCCATTGCTTGCATACAGAGCATCTATATTTATAACCTATATGAATAAAAATAAAAAAGTAGTGACAAAAATATTTTGAATTAAAAACGTCAACCCATGTTGACAAATGGGTCCATCAAGTTATAGATAGAAATACAGCAATTTATTGTCTAGAGAATCTGTTCTGTAATAATGGTACAAATAAGAAGTTTATAAATATAATGTTCATCAGTAAATATGCATACAACATTCATTAAAATCATACATACAATATCTAAGAAATGATTTGAACTCAAAATAGATATTATGTATAACATACTGTTAGTAAAATCAGTAATTATGAAAAAATTATAACATTTTACCATCGATAACACGCACAGAGTTATAATAAGATATCTATGATAACACGCCTAAATTTACTGAAAAGAGGGCGCAAAGTATTCATTGTTTGTATTGTTTTTAAATTAATTTTAGAGAAATGTAGAATTTACAGAGTAAGGTAGATAAAATAGGTTATGTTTAATAGAAACAGGGAGTTTAAATGATTAAATAAAAAATGCTTTATACCCCAAACGCCGCACACACGAGCACCTTGGATATTTACATCTTAATGTTAGATACGATAAGTTGAGCTAACCTATATTAGGTACATGGAAGAAATACCTTGATCTTTAAAGTGGATTTCTAAAGGGTGCCTTAGTACAAAATTTCTCTTATTGAGCGCACCCTCAGCTTTATACAGTCGCTCTAGAATACGGCCCCAAAAATAAATGATGGATATATTTTTCTAATGCACTTTTAGAAAGGATTGAGTTTTTAAATTCATTTTATGCAGGGTGTACTTATCTATATGATAGATAAGTACACCCTGATTTTATGGTTAATAGCGTATATAGTACCTTCGCAATCTCTTATTAATTAATCTTGAAAACATACATTACGAAACTATTTTTTCACCGATAATATGGACCTAGAGGGAGGATTTCCGGTATTGCGGTTATGAGAGGCATTTTAGACTGATTTAAAAATTTAGATTATATTGAAAACTCAAGAAATACAATGTACTGCACTATACGTTTTATGATCTCTATATAGTTTTATACTAGTGTAGTTATTGTATGTCAAAAAAGTCAAACTGATCCATTAGCAATATATTATAAACAAGTATAGCTAATTAAAAAAGAATTTAATTATACCTTATAGTAAAAACAATTAATCAGTGGAGAGTCTTAAATTTTTAAACAGGGAGAATGCAAATATGAGTTAAATTTCAGATAAAAAGTTTTTAAAATCAAGGCTCAGGTCCAGCAGCAGGTGCACTGTTATTAGTTTGATCTCCAGCACCGGCTTGTCGCTTGGTTCCAGAGACAATGTCATCAATTCTTAACAATAGAATAGCAGTCTAAAATAAAACAAAAATTGGAAATGAGACAACTGTTGAGAAGATCTAAGAAAAGATTGAACTTGAAAAAAGGGTGAGCATTACATATATTACAATACGTGACGAAAAAGATTAAAAAATATGTCTCCCGAAGGACTTGGAATTCATTTTAATATCATAAGTACTATCACATTACAAAGATGTGGAATAAAATAGATAATAAAAGGAAAGTTGATTATTAGTTAAATATTATAATTAGCTAAATTAAAGAAAAACTTACCTCAATGGCAGTTTTGAGTACTTGAGATTTCACCAACATCGGTTCCCAGATACCGAATTCCTTCATGTCAACTAAATTTCCAGACTCGCCATCAACGCCAGTAGTCCAGGCATCAGCAGCGTGCTTAGCTCTGAGAGTTGTCATGAGTCGAATAGTATTAGCACCACAGTTTTGAGCCAAAGTTCGGGGAATAACCTAATTGAAATAACGAATTTATGAATAGAACGTTGGGAAAATATTTAATTTTAATTTTATTTAATTTTTTCAATGGGATAAAAACTATTTAGTCATTCGTTCAATACTAATACAAAAAAGTAAAACAGCCAGTATTTACCTCAAGAGCTTGAGCAACAGCCTGATAAGGCCACTGATGCACAGTAGTCATAGCTTTAGCCTTTTCAGTTAGATAGCGAGCGACAGCCATTTCTGTAGCTCCTCCTCCAGGCACCAGTTTAGGATCTTTAATAACATTGCGAGTAACATTCATAGCATCTTGAAGATTACGCTCTACTTCATTGAGAACATCTTTACTAGCTCCTCGAAGTAAAATTGTGCAAGCTTTGGGATCCTAAAAAAATTAATGGATTTACTTAATTGCATCAACAGAAGATTTAATTAAATCCTTCAAACAAAACATAGTGGGTTTGTATATGAATATAAAAAATATAGTGGGTAGAAAGGGGACTTACTTTACACTTTGTGATAAAAGTAAAGTATTCATCTCCAATGAGCTTGACTTCGAAGAGACCCGCACCCAAACCAATATCTTCTTCTTTGATTTCATCTGTACGACTGCAAATTGTTGCGCCGCAACATCTGGCAATTCGAATATTGTCAGTCTTTCTCAGTCTACGGATTACTGAAATGTTGGCTTTAGCAAGGAAATGCTGAGCTAAATCGCTGACACCCTTTTCAGTGACAAGCACGTCAGGCTTGAAGCGAATAATGTCTGCGCAAATTTGTTGGATAAATTCTTCCTCCATTTGAAGAATTTTACTAAAATATTAATGGTGAAAACTTGAAAACGACTTTGAAAGTATAGTAATTTAAAAGATAGTAATATTTTTAAAATATTATTTTACACAACTTACGTAAAGTCACCTTCGTTCATCATTTCAATATTGGTTTGACTTTCTCCCTTTTTATATTCTAAATTGCAGTCAAGTAACATAATTCGGGGATTTTCGATACGTCTAAATGAATAGTTTAAATCAACATCATGATAAAAAAATTGGAAAGCAATCTTAAAAGATTATAAAATTCCAAGTTATTAAGATGAACATAAATCATTAATTGCATTTGATATAATACTGAGTTAGAATAACTTAATTGCATTGGGAATCTAAGTAATTGAACTATAAATTCCAATCATTCCCCTTCATATAGTTTAGCCTTACAATAATCAATTATGTATCCGGTAGAAGGCATGATTTTTATTCACTTAAATTTCGACCATATGAATAATTGCATACCTTCTCATATGAGCATGAATTATATCCTTGTTGAACATAACGCCATCCAATACTTCTGAATCTTCAATCGTTCCACCTGGAATCTTTAATTAAATTCAAATTCAAATTAGTAATCAAATTTACAAAGTATGTCAATTAAGAATCAATTGATATGCGTCAATGCAATAAATGTATTTCACAAAATGCGCAATAGCCATCGTAAAACTGCTTAGGTTGGTTTGGGTTCAAAGATTTAATGCCACGATAAATTTTCTTAAGACTCAGTCTTAAGCAATTATAGACTTCTCAGGATTTAAGTATGTATGCTGCTGTGAATTGATTGTATTCATAAAACATGAAGGGATGTTGACTTAAAACATAAAAAGTTCTAATTGAATAAACATGTCAGTTAGCGGATTTAAACCTCTGATTTTTTCATCCTATCAATATTAATTTTAAATCTGAAATGTGAAAAACTAAAACAAATTTAGCTAAATATAAAATATTTTACTTTTTCAACTTTAGCATATCGTTTGATATCGATTTCTTTGCGACCATTCTGATCAATCACAACTCGCTTCACAGCATCAAGAGCAATATTGCAAGCAAGGTCAGACCTATTATATTCACACATAAAACATGAAATAGTAGTCATTTATTTACGCACCAGTAAGAAATTTAGAATTTAACTGAAAAATGTAAATTACCATTTACTGAGAAATTTGGTACCAAGGCAAGTCTTGACAACTTTAAGCATTTCCTCGCGATTATTCACATCAACTGTAAGACTATTTTTAAAAATATAAAAAATAATTAAAATGCATCACAATTAGAGTACATGATATGAAGTTTCAAAATTTACATACTTGCACTTTGTTCTGATAAATTCGATTGAATCATCCAGAGCTTGACGAAATGCCGAAATTACCACTGTTGGATGAATCTGCTGTTGCAAGAAAGGTGCAGCAACGGCCAACATTTCTCCAGCTAAATTAAAAAACAAATACTATTGAGAAATGCATAATTTCATAAAAAAAACTACTGATAACAAAACTATCAATTGAATTTATAATAAAGCTTGGGTTTTTTCTATTGTAATTATAACAACTGTTTCTTACTCAAAATGATGACTGATGTAGTTCCATCACCAACTTCCTCATCCTGTGTCCTTGCTATTTCTATAAGAGACTTAGCAGCAGGATGTTCAACAGTTATCTAAATCAATTAAATATTATAATTTTAATATATATATATATCAATGAATAGAAAAACAAATCCAAAAAAAATAGTAACTACCTCTCTTAAGATAGCATTTCCATCATTTGTCATCACAATGCCACCCATAGGGTCCATTAACATTTTTAGCATAGCACGAGGACCCAAACATGTTCTTATTACATTAGCAACAGTCTTACCAGCTTGAATGTTACCAATTTGAACCTTCTTACCTTGTTCTCGTTTAGTGTTTTGATCTAAAATGAAATAGATTTAATGAATTCTAACATATGAAATTTTATGTTATTAATTTCTACACTGTTTTGTGTTAAGTTTGGAAAATATAAAGCTGTACTGTTAAATCAAACTATTTGGCTGATTTAATGTAACTGAGAAAATAAAACCATTAAAAAATTTATATTAGGCAGTGTAAGAACTTCTTTACATTGGTATCATGGTAAACTAATTTCCCTTTAATGACTAATCAATTTTTTTTGACTGAACTAAAAAAATAAATGCTACTTTTTAATTGTACAAAGTTGTTAACATATAAAAGAATGTTTATTAAATATGAAATAAACATATTACAGTTACAATTTTTGAATCTGGATTGCTTATTAAGTATATATTTTACTAATGTATCCATTATTCATACATAGCAATAAAACAAATGTTTGAATAGAAATAAAATAAGAAATAATTTAGACATGATTTATAACTGATATTAATATATTTTGATGCTAGAATTAGAGCATATATAATTGAGATAAATAAATTATAAATGTTGGAGACAAATTACAAATGGTCATCCAGCCATGAGCCAAACTGCTAACATAATGAGTTGGTAATTAATATTTTTGCTATAGAGCAAAAATTGACAATTTGTTTTAATTACAAATTTATTATAAACTTCTATATCTTAATTAGAGGTTTACATTAATTTACAAGCAAGAATACTATATTGTTTAGTGAATTTGAATTTAAATAAACTTAGCTAATTTCTATTGAAAAGTTGCCAAGTTTTTGTTTGATAATCAGTTAGATACATTACCAATTCACCATAATAAAAACAAATGTGTCATTGTATAGGAAGCTTTCCTTTATGATCTAATTTTGCTCAGCTTTCTTGGGTTCTATAGGGAAGTAAATAATAAGTTAGAAACATTTTGAAATTTCCTAACAGAACAGAGAGCCGAGGCTTTATATAGGGAAGTTCCCAGTAGAAGCAGGCTATTAAGAATAAAGGAATCTTTATAATCAGTCAATGAAATTTACACTTTCACTCAGTTAAATAACTTATGAAAAACATGAAATTAGAAGTTCATAAATTATTAGTTTAAATTCAGATTTTGATGCAAGCCTTAATATTGAATTTTCAACAGCAAAATCTGAATTTATGTGTTTTGTATACCACAATAATCTATTGTATTGTATAAACTTGAAAATTAGATCATAGGAATTTTGAATTCTCTCTAAATGAAATACTCATAACAAGCCTCTTTATTCAGGTATATATATTATTGAATTGTAATCTAATTCATTTATGGTGATTAATCAAAATAATTATCATTGACATTCATATTAAATAAAGCATTTATAATGTTCATTACGGGTTTCAATTTATATCTAAACTTATAAACATAATAATAATGTATTACTTAGCACTATGATTGGCGTTCCTTGAGAAGACATGCTTTATGTTTATATAACTCTTAGCAACTTTAAACTGATTACGTTACAAATTAAAACATAAAAGTGAACAAAATTTCTAGAAACCGAAGCTCTAGAAATTATTATAGAAATAAAATAGATCTGCTAAATCTGAATGAAATTAGTCCTGTAATCTAGTAAACACCAAACTATCGGCGTTTCAAGTAATATGTTGGTATTTATGTTTTAGAATTATTTACTAGTACTTTACTAGTACCTACTCGATAAAATAATATTCCAGAACGGTACTTTCAGCCTTGAAGGTGCACATAGTCAAGATTTTTTCAATTTATTTAGCTTTAGTCGAAGAATTCTAAGCTTCGAGTGTCTTTTTTTGGATTATGGGCAATTATTTCTTAAAATCTCATTTTAAACTCATTCATTATTTCTTTGGTGCCCAAAGCATTATAAATATATTTTTGGCGAAACTGAATTTAATTCTTCAGATTATAATGAAAAATAAACTTCTTTCTTCCTGGGAATTAATTATCTTCAAAATAAGCAAGTTTATCTGCATTGTAACTTTTATACACATAATTCCTATTTTTTAACTTTCTTAATTGCGCTTATTTTATAAATGCGTAAAAACCGAGTAATTAGTAAAGAAAATCGAAAATGAGATTATGAATGTTTACTCATTATTATTTATTGCAATCATAATTCAATTTATAATAAATATAGGTTAGGTACTAATTTCAAATAAATAAAATCTGTATGACCCATACATTCAATATAATTTATGAAACGCATTGATTAATATATATATATATATATATATATATATGGGTATATATTCATTATACCTATAAATTTCGTATGCAACAAATTAGCACCACTGAGTAGCATAAAGAAATTCATCTAATAACAATTAGTAAGAAAACTTCGTAAAACAAAATATGTCAAATAGATAAAAGTACACAGTATCAAGAAATAATTAATAAAGGTTCATAGATGATCTATTATTTTACGAATTGATTACATAAGTCTGGGTCAATTTAAAAGAAGAAAAACATTATCAGATAAATGCACAAATACTCTAATAACATAAATAACAGTTTGATATTTGAAAATTATTTCTTAACTTTAGTAGGAGATTGATGTGAAGTTTGTTGTTGAAGGGTGGCTGAAGGATGACTGATTTTCTCTTTACGCTCGGCGAGTAATTTGTGAAAATTCGCCATTATGTCGATCAGAAGTTTATCCTGTCGGGCAACTGGCTCTTGACAGCGTAATTTTGGATTCCAACGAATGTAATAATCAGTCCATAATCTCAATTGGGGTAGTTGACACTGAGGAATAATCACCCTGTATCCGCTAACCTCAGCAGGCGTGTACAGTGGGTTTCGATAGTTCTCAAATGCAGAGTTAACATAGGACCATAGCGAGACAGTCCTCGTACTCACCTAAACAATAATGCATTCATGAATAAAGGCTATAGATTATCTTATCTTGTTTTAGATGAAGCATATAGTAATCAACAAACTAACATTATTAGCATATCTCTCCTGTTCGCTGTTATAAAGAAATGTTCCAAATTGACAGGAGTAAAGGTGGTCCAGAATTGTTATCAGCAGCTTCGCATTAAACTCGAAGGCATGCTGGAATTGTTCAGTCAATTGCCAGACGCAGTCAATGAATTGTAAGAAGATGGGCGATCTTTGGTTATCATTGTCTGCTCTCTCTCCATGACCAATTCTCAAAGCGAATTTGTGCCCGAAACTACACCATTCCTTCTCAATAAGGCATTCAAAGCCATTAATGGTTCGGTAATAGGGATCCAGCATTACCATTGCCAAAGATGTAATTTGAGGAGTAAAGTCACAACCATCCGAGCAGTGGACTAGCACAGAGGTTTTGTTATTCTCAACCTGAATAAGTGAAATTTACGAAACAATTGAATTATTGAACAATATTCGACTGATAATACTGCAAATATAGCAATAAACGCTAAACCTTGTATTTTTACAGGTGGACATCAATATGTAATCATAAATTACCTTATCTGCGACACTAGCCGCAGCAAATAAGACCTGTCTAAGGTTAGTAAGCCACTTGGTTTGATCCAGATTATGGAACCACCGAGCATCGTCGGGTCGTGGGAAGCACACATCCTGCAGTTTGCGCTGACTTTCTCTCATAGCGTGAGTGTTTTGAATATTAAAGAAGACATAGTTGATCATTTCGTAATATCCGGGATTTTCCATACCACCATCCTTCTCTCTATTGAATAAGGCATTAACCTGAAATATATCAATGCATGAATCAGAGTTAGAAATAAGGATGCAATTAATGAAGCCATGAATGAACAATATGGATGATTACCTGAGTTCGTGTGTCAAATATGTAGAGATTGTTTGCATTCGCATTAGCCAGTCTAATCTTTCTGACGTACTCCTCGTCCGGCTGGTTGCGTCTCCCCTTATTCCCAACTAAGGGTTGACCGCAACGTGTAATGCTTGCCTTACTTTCGGGATGGAGCCAACTCAACACGGGAACCCTACCCATGTATCGATGCGGCGAGGTATACACGATGTCATCATCCGAAACAGTGTTGGGCACTGCCAAAACTGCGGGATAACTATCGATTAATTTATAGTTGCTGTTGACCTAATTAACAAATAATGAAATCATCATATTCACGGGAATAGAATTGTAACTGTTTAGGAATAATTTAGAATAATTCAGATAGGAGAAACTTACTTTCGATAATCTCCAACCATTTGTGAAAATATTCTGTCTGTGGTATTCGTCCTCAGATTTATAAACATCCCAGCCATTCTTTTGGAAATGATGAGTAGCTTTTCCGTACGTGAATGCAAATAATTTATCAATGTTTGAACTGGGAAAAGCGCAATGATTTATCGAATCGATTATTGATGTTTGCCCAGGAAGTTCATTCTATAATAATTTAATACCCATTACTTTTCTTCATAAGCGAATTTCAAATGGTCTAGATAGGATAATATGCGGTTACACTTATTCCCGACTCACCTTAATAACGAATCTTAGATTCCTGAAATCTTTGCAATAAATTTCCACGCCATATTCTGTGGACTGTTGAGTCCTGGGGTTATCTTGAACTTTTGATATAGATCCCAGTGGAACTTGAACCAAAAGACGCCGATTATCAGACACCATGTTAGTGCCATGTCTATAATCGATATTCTCTTCAACATAGAAAACTATTTTGAAATTTGTCAACTGCAATAAATGAATAAAAGAAAGATGAAACCGTCTTCTAAAATCCTAAATTCCTTTCTCTAACATGAATTAACGGAATTTGGAGAGCATATAGAAAAAGAAAAGGATAAAAAACAAACTAACTTCTAATATGCCATTCTCATTGGTTGCGTAAGGATCGATTTGATCAATATAGCGAACTCCCTTAACCTTGGTTATGGACTTCTCACCCGGCAAGATGACTACAGGGTGTGCAGGTGCTTGCTTCTCCACATGTGGATGAAACTCCAGATCCTCAGTGCTATCCAAGCTTATCTTGGAATTGCTCTTGTGTCGAGAATTTTCGTGTGACATGAGCGTCTGAAACATTACCACATATAAACCACATATTTGACAATCATCTTGAAGAATGAAAGAAATAACAGATAGAAGACTTTAAAATCAGGCAAAACATATGTACAGTAGAATTCGCTTTATTCGCTTATTTAGAGAATTGAAAATTGAATTTCCAATCTATCTTTCCATCAGAAGTCCCAGAGAGCGCAACCTTTCTCTACTTGCGAGATAGATTGGAATTCAATTCAAGGATCACAGTTTTGACTGACTTTACTATATCGAGTATTTTTCGCTTAGAAACTTATCAAACTAATTCCATTTCCATCTACTGTTTTTTGTGCATCTTGATAATTCCTCAAATCGACGAATTAAGCGAGTTTTACTGTATATTATTCATGAATAATAATCATATCAAACAAATGCATCGATTTTATTTTAATGGATTAATGTAAAATTCAAAATATCAAAGCATTCATCATAAACTTTTATTAAACAAACAAATAATAAAAATAATCAATAAAATGGACGGTTCAAAAATTCATCACAGATTTCTCTCATATTGATTGATCAAAATGCAACAACTAGATTCATTCGACTGCAGTGTCAACCAGTCGACTAAGAAGCTCCAGTTGGCGGCCATCTTCGCCAGAATGGAAATTTTCACTGAACTGAAATATACTGACTTGCCCTGATGCATCACCGGCTGCCAACATAATGGGCCTGAACAAATACGATTATAATAATTATAATAATGTACAGTGACGAATAAATAGACAATAGATAGATAGTAAAGCTTCTTACACTTTTCGGCTAAATTCAAGGCAGAATATTGGATTTGAGCTCTTGAAATATTTAATCTCCTGATCGTCAACCTCTTTCACAACTCCGGCCATATTGAGAGTAGCCAGAGAGCGACACTGCTCCATATCGTAGACTAATACATGACCAGATTGAGTGCCCATCGCCACGAGTAATGCCTGCCCTGGCAGAGGGAACAGTTTAGCCGAGTAGATGTAACCCAGACCAGGCTCAAGACTCAGCACACAACCGCCGCTCTCAACATTGCACATCTACAAAAAGGATTTATCGTTAAATTACATAGGTCAATGCTAAATTAATACAGCAGGAATCAAACTTAAGTTCTCTACTCTTCACATAATACTAAAACTTCATGACGATATCTCAAAGTGGTCTAGTTGTAGATGACACTATAAATACCGAAGTTTGGCTCCTACGGGCAATAGGACTGGTAGTTTATAAGTTTAGGCTTCTGCAGAAGGTAGAATAGAGAAAATAAGGTCTTTTGGGACATTTTTCAGCCATGTGTCCGACTCCTAGTAGGTAAAAGCATGAAACTTGGAAGGATAGTAGAGAGTAAATTAGAGAGATTAAGTTTGGCTCTGAATGCTATCAGACTTGTAGTTTATAAGTTTTGGCTTCTACAGAAGGTAGAATGGGGGAAAATTATCTGTTTTCGGATGAAACTTGGAAGGATAGATAGTATAGAGAGTAGTGTAAAATTCTTATGTTTAGCTCCTAGACCAGTAAATTGCATGATATAGAAAAGAAATTAAATACTTGTCAGGTAAAATAACTATAGAACTATAAAAATAATACATTTTTCGTAACATTTAGAGATGATAAAAAGGCGTATGTGTGTCTACCAAATCAAATAATATTGTAATATTACATGCAGAGCTCCACTAGTGCCAGCTGCAACTGAGACATGTCTGTGATGTGGACTCCAGTCGAGAGAATACAAACAGTCGCTTGGTGATACGAAACTCGACAGTACAGGAGTTCTTCCTGAAATTAGTAAAAAGTAGTCATTGAAAAAAGTTATAATTCTTAATTCATGCTAAAACTAATTGATACTTTTTAATCTTCTACTAACCAGCGGTAGATTCCTCCAAAGAACATTTCAAAACCACTCCATTGTCAACACCAACTAGAATGGTGTCATTCTCATGATGAGAAGCGGCAGCACAGTTTAAAACGACTTCCTTGTCACGAGGACCACGTACTCGAATAGATTTTGGAAGATCTTTTGCTTGAATTAAAAATCTAAATTGGAGAGGGTTAACTGAATTTAGTTTTGATGCTCAGATTGTGAATTTTAATATGATCATGAGAGAGAGAGATTAGGAAAAGCTCTTATAAGTAATCTCTTACCCGTGAAGAAAGGTTAGGGTGGCCTTACGTTGGTCGAGTAGCCACACGGAGATGTTTCCATCCAGACCTATCGAGACTAAGCGATGCTGAAATCTCGACACACCACGAAGAGCGCCGCTGTGATTGATCCACAGAACATCCATCACCGGTTCCTCATGGCCACCCACACCAAGCACCGATTTTACTAGTTGAGGATCACTTTCCTTTGTTAAATCCCAAACAATGACATCCCCTAAAATTAAATCATTAGATAATAATGATAAGATTTTCAGATGAATATTTCGATTGTCCATACAACAGAATTATTCTATCTCACCATTGAATGTTCCTCCCACAATTAATGACGGTACAGTTGGATGAAATTTTACGCAGGTAATACAAGAAATGACGTCGATATTATTCTCTGGTTTATTCAAATTCAACTGTCGAGATGCCAAATTCCATGTGGCTAAATAGGACGTGTGAATACACCAGTCTTCATGATCATATCGTCCATAACTTTTTGAGGCATTCATGTTAAGGTAAATATTTAAAAAGACAATTTTTGAATTAATTACAGTGGGAAATTGAAACAGAAGTCTTTTTCTCAAATCTTAATGTTAAAAATATTTTCGCAAATTATTCAAGGATACGCCACAGCGACAATAGATCCGTTACAATTCCAGGAAATCGACGATACATTATACTGAAATAGATTGATAAATTGAATTATAAAATACAACATATTGTCTAATTGGCGGGCGGAAATGTTTCAAATTTCATTTTAGAGAACATTCATACAAATCTTACCTGCATATCTTCAGGCAAATCACAATTTCTCAAAATATACTTTAGAGATACGCCACCACGTGACTGGTTATAGAAATTCTGATTTTCAAAAGCTCTAGATCTTGAGTTCTTTTCTAGCTGATCACTCATTAAAGGATAGATTCGTTTTAAAAATGACTTCAGCTCTTGAGAGTTATCAGGTTCAACATCAATGTCTTCTTCGACATACATATACTCTTCAGTTTGTGCCTAAATGAAATGAAATAAAAAATATTTTTTTATAATCGACGCATCACAATTAAAATATTTAAAGAAAGAATTTTTATCAAACTTGTATTCACATCTTTTTCAGCTCTCCTTCTGGACTGAATTCCTCTGTGGATGACAGTGTAGGGAGCAGTTTGGGCTGAGTTTTCAAAAGAATCACTGAAATTAGTATATTCAGCAATGTAGAAATATATTCAAATTTATCTTAGCACTTTAAAATTGATATGGGTTTGTGTTTGGGCTGTAAATCATTATCCCGCCAAATCTGAGTCTTGAATATATTTCCAATACAATCAATATGTAATATTCTTATACAAATGAATACTATAGGTCATTTTGTAAATAATGGCATGCATGTATATTTACCAATTGATACCTGATATTTAAAAAATACACACAGAGATTATTAATTTATATAGCAGTTCTCATAAGTACTGCAGTTAAATATATCGATATAAAATATGCAATTTTAGGAAACATTTCTTTGATTCTTGATTTCTTTTCTTATTGAAACACTTCAAAGAAAATATATGAATGGAGTTAGCAATATAGAATATCATAATTATGCATTGTTTACAAATTAATTGTTCAAGTTCTTCTTTGATAGTAAAATTATCTTTTCAAGGCATGGGAAAACAAAGTGTCACACATGTTGTAATCAGGTAAATATGGTGGCTGCAAGCAACTGTATAAATGGATGCAAGTTCCTTGATGATAAGATTATCATCCTTTATTGATTCTTCAATTAGAGGAATGTTTGCAATGAACCAACCTTTATATCAGCAACTGCCTGGTGTATGTTCAAATGATTAGAAAATGTCATACCAAAGTTCTTAGACAAGCTGATGAACTTTTTATAGATATTTTGTATTTCTGTTGAATTCACATAGTTTCTTGAAGTGTTTCAATAAGAAAAGTCTTTGGTATTCTGAAAATTTATATCTAATAATAACTAATACATATGTGCAAAGAAATGTTTCCTAAATGTTAATTTGTAATTCAGAAAAACTTTAGTATAAATTTGAAGTTTTTAACAATATCAATCTGTACTCTTTAAAAAAATATTATATAACACTAACTATATATGCCTTTCTATCCTTTAATTGATTCATTTCAGTATTTATTTAACTTTTAAATTATCAATTTCTTATTCCTTAGCTTATTTATTGTGCAATTATTTTGATTAGGCACTTTTAAGAGATCGCTAGAGAGTTAACAAAATAACAGGCTATCTCTTAAGACATTATAATATAGGTGGTTAGGTATTTATTAGTAGTTTTAATGAATTAGTAAATTATATTTTGACTTAAACTAATTTATAAAACAATGATTTAATTTATCCATAGCTTTAAGATATATTATGCATACAAATAGTAAATACACAATGAAATGTATATGTGAGCATGAAAGTCATATAAGGTCATATAAAGATATTAATGTGAAATGTATTATTTCAATATTATTGTATTAATTAGCTATTTTGCTTGCAGTAAAGAAATTAACAAGTGGTATATATTTCTATGATTTATAAACTTTATATATACTTATTTACATGAAACAATATTACTGGAATAAAAGAATCCATTTGTCCGAATGTAAAATTAGATTAGCACTTCTTTCAAGAGATTTTATGAATTAAAATAATATTTTAACTAAAATTAATTTTCTTAAAAAACATAGAATCGTACGCTATTTTTTTCCAGGTAGATGGACAAGCTATGCAGTCAAGATCTTCATCAACAAACATTTTCTATCAACTGAATACCGAAACTATATTGTTTACGTTATTAAATATAGTTCCAAAATGAGTAATTCTAAACAACTTTCCTGAGAAATCTTAATCGCCAGGATATTAGAGTTATTGATATTGATAGTGTACCTTCGGGACACTATTTTGAACATCATTTTCTAGACTAATCGAATGAATTCACTGACACCTGATGCATATAGCATAATAATTTATAACCTAAGACTAAACTTTTGTTAAACAATAATTTTAAAAAAAACAAATTTGTATCAAATAGCTCATTATACTAAAATGCAAATTTATAGATCTATGGCGTGTTGCTGTTACTTGAAATAGATAGCATTTCTCAATTATTATCTGGTACCTAGTTCCCCACGACTTTGAACTATAATAAAAAAATACTGGCTCTAGCGGAATCTTATGCACTAGGTATAAAGATAAACTATAAAGTTGATTTATATATAAAAATGTAAATTCATAACGATGATAATAATGAATGTAAAAAAACGCTCCATATAGAACAATACCATTTTTTAATTTATAGAAAACGAATAAATTAAAAAGGATAAAAAATACATAAAATGAATATAGGTACGTACATTATTTCTCATAAATGCTTATAACTTTTGTAATAATTCTTTCAAACGTATTCGAATCTAGCTTACATTCATCCATAATAACTGATACGACATTTTCCACGGTTATGCTATCAAATAAGGATTTATCTTTCACTACTACTGTTCCCGCCAACTCAGACGCCGCTATGTTTATCAGTTTATTTGACTTTAATTCTTTCATAGGTTGTCGAGGCCAAAAATAAATACACACACACGTTCTAGAAAGATCATCGGGGTGAGGAGCTCTGGCAGAGAAAACATTCTGAGGAATCGAAAAGTCGTGACATACATCCACTGCAATCATGACTTTTCTGGAAGAAAAAGTCACATAAAATATTTAATAAAACTTCATTAATCAATCATGCAAATTTCACTAAAATATATTATTTAAAATACAATGCATCGATAAGAAGTATTATCAAATTTCGTTAAATAAAATAAGTTTAACATACTCAACAAGAGCTTCCAAATTTTTCAAATCATCCAAAACAAAAACTATAGTTTCAATTGGGAAATCTTTGACTGTGTATAAATTGTGTTTTTCATTGAGAGGGATCAAAGTCTAAAATATTTGTACAATACACTACGTTGTATAAACAATTTCCATCAGAGCTTATACCTAAATGAATGAGCATGCATCGAGAGAAGAAAATAGCGCTAGACCTATAGTGCCCTAAATTTGTTGAAGCTAAAAAACACAGTTATTCCCGAATTGTTTTGAATTTATTTAAAAGAATAATCATTCATTTCACAAATAACTCACATAATTAGTAATAGACATGGGCTCGGACGAATACCAGGCATGGAGATGCAGATGATTAACAGATGCATAGCCAAGCAGGCTGTTGTAGAAGACAGAAAAATTTCTAAAAAAGATATTCGGTATTATCTGTGATGGAAGATGAAAAGAGGATGTAGGTAATTCAATGAAAATACAAAAATAATCACAACATAATTCTTTTGAAATCAGAAGCTAAAATACATGAAATACATGATTCTTGAACCAACTGTCTTAATCTATTTTAGTTGTGCAAATGACATTCTGCATTACAAGTAATTAAC